>JAVTVY010006564.1:0-37192 GCA_036873755.1 Hanleya hanleyi | reverse complement strand
AATATTTGGTGCCTGTAATCCATGTTTCTTGCTACCTACAAGATCTCTGATATGAATATGAAAGAGAATTACATACTTATAGTCCTGGAGATAGTGGAGATGGAATGAAGAGAAAGTATTTGCTATGATGGAAATGTGACTGACAATAAACACACAGCAATGAGAAACCCTCAACAGTCAGATTAACTGTTGACTCAGTTAATCAGATTTTATTTGTCTCATTAAAGTTACAAATGCAAAAGGCATTTTGGAAATTCTTTGTGTGTGGAACAAACATCTGAGTTTTTACAGGTGATATAATTAGTATTAATTTCATGTGGTTTAGACTGATATAAAGTGAATTAATGCATAAATGATTTGAAGCATTGAAGATTTGAACTGAGGTCGCGATTTTGAAAAAAAGCATGTAATTGTATCTATGTGAATTTTCTTTCTTCCATTTACATTTTATTGTATCTTGAAAGTTCATTTGCTCATAATTACCAGCTGTGTTAAATGAACCTCGTCATATTTGGCATTGACTATTTGGCCCTAGTACTGACAAATCAGTCATTTTTGCCTATATTTGCTCCAAAAGGTCTCAATTTTGTCGCAGGAAATGGCATAACAATACAAGAGATGTTACCCAACATTATCAGTATGATATTTATTTCAACCACATTTAGCAAGAAAAAAAATAATTTTAATAATTAAAAAAATTATTAAAATTAATTAAAATTTTTATTTTATTTTATTAATAATTTAATAATATAAATTTGAAACAACCCTAATATTTGAACTTAGTCCAGGAGTCATCATGGAAAAAATTGGGCTGATCCAATAAAAACTGTAGCCACAGTGACGATTTAAAGTTCTCTGGTCAAATGTGAAAATGTCGTGTGACTTGTCAGGCATCAGTGCACAATTAATTCTGTTACTTGTTATGTATTAGCGTTAAAAATCGGCAAAACTCCAGAAAATTCACAATGCATAAATCCACCTGGCATGTCAATATTTACCTTGTGGGACATTACCAGTGGAACTCTTGACAGATGTTGACCATGGAAATTTCAAATTACCGCCACTGACAGCTGATTGGTGCTACAGAATGTCATACGATTTGTAAACAGGGAGCCTTCTCACCCTTCACTGATCATGTCTTCATCCACCATGCTTTTTTCAAAGTGGCCCAAATCAACACCAGGAAGTACAGTGTGAAGACTCATCTGCAAGTTGAAATATCAAGTGTATCAGAAATGATGAAAAATCGCAGCTCATAAAATCCATAAAGATCTGCTCTCAAATTTCTAAACAATGTAGATCGTGGGCACCGACCCGGAAGTGATTAATTGTGTACTGATGCCTGTCAAGAATGGAACCATTGTTAAAATAAGGAATGCTCTCATCTGAACAAACCATACCCATCCCCAAACATTCTTGAGAAGGCACAGATAAAACTATGCACAGATAGAGATTTTACAGCCTATATACCAAGGGTACCCCCTTTATAATTTCCCCTCAGTTTGCCCCATATGACTTAAGACTGAGGTACAAGTAAAAAGTACAATATCTCACTAACCTGTACATATTTTCCATCTGGTAAAAAGCACCAAGTCGACAATCCTTCTGCCTATAAAAAGAAGTATAAAGCATTAACTAGATATGTTAAACACTATTTTTAATTATTTTTTTATTATTTTAATTCATTTTTTTTTATGAAATTATTCAAATTAAAGTTTAAAAATAAAGAAAACTTAAATTCAAAATGTGTCAAAACATAATTTGTTTTCAACCTGCTCATTTAGGCTACATTTGGTAGAAATTTCCTTCATGGCAGTGGTTAACTTCTCCATGTAATCAGTGGGTCATCCCAGTAATCTATCAAATGGGATTTAAATTTGATGTTGATACAAAGATCAAAGACATGTTTAATCCTGTAATAAGTGACAGCAAGATACACAAATGTGTACACAACACATACCAAAATATAACACAGAGGTGTTATGGTATACACAACTCCCATATAGAGAATATATGTCAGTTCAATTGGATGGATCTACATCTCATCAAGATCTTGCTGGCAGTAATTAGAAAGATGCACATATTACTTGTAAGCAGTTATTATTACTGAGAAAACTCCTAAATAACATTGAGGAATATATTCTGTGTCAGATTTCAAGTCCATGAATGCAATGTCTGCAAACAGGCAACACTTGTCAAAACACAACATAGAAGAAAAAAAGGAATAAAATTCAATGACAACATATCTGATGGTCATTTGCTGATCTCTGCTACATTAACAACCATGAAAGATGAGGACAGCTGGAAGTTGCCTAACTTAAACTGTTAACTGTTTGGTGAAAGATTAAAGTGGCAACTTACAGTGAGAAAGGCCTATCTTCCAACAGAGTTGGAGGCATACCTCTGAGTCACACTGTGCGAAATTCCCAGAGTTGATGTGTGTGTGTGGGGGGGTGTGGGGAGAGGGTTGTATGGGGCTTGCTAATATTTGGTGCCTGTAATCCATGTTTCTTGCTACCTACAAGATCTCTGATATGAATATGAAAGAGAATTACATACTTATAGTCCTGGAGATAGTGGAAATGGAATGAAGAGAAAGTATTTGCTATGATGCAAATGTGACTGACAATAAACACACAACAATGAGAAACCCTCAACAGTCAGATTAACTGTTGACTCAGTTAATCAGATTTTATTTGTCTCATTAAAGTTACAAATGCAAAAGGCATTTTGGAAATTCTTTGTGTGTGGAACAAACATCTGAGTTTTTACAGGTGATATAATTAGTATTAATTTCATGTGGTTTTAGACTGATATAAAGTGAATTAATGCATAAATGATTTGAAGCATTGAAGATTTGAACTGAGGTCGCGATTTTGAAAAAAGCATGTAATTGTATCTATGTGAATTTCCTTTCTTCCATTTACATTTTATTGTATCTTGAAAGTTCATTTGCTCATAATTACCAGCTGTGTTAAATGAACCTCGTCATATTTGGCATTGACTATTTGGCCCTAGTACTGACAAATCAGTCATTTTTTGCCTATATTTGCTCCAAAAGGTCTCAATTTTGTCGCAGAAATGGCATAACAATACAAGAGATGTTACCCAGCATTATCAGTATGATATTTATTTCAACCACATTTAGCAAGAAAAAAAATAATTTTAATAATTAAAAACATTATTAAAATTAATTAAAATTTTTATTTTATTTTATTAATAATTTAATAACATAAATTTGAAACAACCCTAATATTTGAACTTAGTTCAGGAGTCATCATGGAAAAAATTGGGCTGATCCAGTAAAAATTGTAGCCACAGTGACGATTTAAAGTTCTCTGGTCAAATGTGAAAATGTCGTGTGACAGGCATCAGTGCACAATTAATTCTGTTACTTGTTATGTATTAGCGTTAAAAATCGGCAAAACTCCAGAAAATTCACAATGCATAAATCCACCTGGCATGTCAATATTTACCTTGTGGGACATTACCAGTGGAACTATTGACAGATGTTGACCATGGAAATTTCAAATTACCGCCACTGACAGCTGATTGGTGCTACAGAATGTCATTCGATTTGTAAACAGGGAGCCTTCTCACCCTTCACTGATCATGTCTTCATCCACCATGCTTTTTTCAAAGTGGCCCAAATCAACACCAGGAAGTACAGTTTGAAGACTCATCTGCAAGTTGAAATATCAAATGTATCAGAAATGCTGAAAAATCGCAGCTCATAAAATCCATAAAGATCTGCTCTCAAATTTCTAAACAATGTAGATCGTGGGCACCGACCCGGAAGTGATTAATTGTGTACTGATGCCATATACAGCATTTGCGTACACTTCGCCATCCATAAGATGGCTTGCGAATCGTGAGTCTCCATTATTGCGGAGCGATATCCGGTATATTACGGGATTCTGTTCGGCCTTCATCCGGCAGAGAACAGACTCGAGAAATCTGATAAATTACAGGTTTTCAAACCACTTGGGAAACAGATATAGGCTAGGCTTACAAAATATATAGGTATAAATAACTTTCGTATCACCCAAGAGGTGTGGTAGATCTGTAATTTTCAACAAGTAGGGCATTCGAAAATGGCGGGTTACGTTGGGGTTACGTCGGTAGACTTCAGCTGATTGGCTGACGAAGTCACGTGGTATTGATTTCTGGAAATTCCCTCTCGCACTTGCCGAAAGTAGGCTGTAAATGGATACACACGATCCCAGGGTCAGTCTTACCGCGTATAGATGACCGAGATGGTTACAGGTTGGGCCTTTTCAGAGACGGAGACTGAAGCGGCGCGAGCGGGGCGAAAAAAATCGCCTACGAAATGGAGCAATCGTTGTTGAGTGTAGCTTGCATGCTGCACGCGACGCGGCAAAGCAGTGAAGGCGGGCGAAGCGAAGGCCGAGGTCCAATTCTCATTTTCAGTCGCGCCGCTCGCCTCAACCACCACGGCGATTTCGTATTGACCAATAACAGTACTTGTCTTTTTTTCGTCTGTTGACGAGAAGAAGCAGAAATTCTTCCTCGACGCCGCGTCCACATTTTGTTTGACCCTCGTAATAATGCAGTTGTGTTTGCCGCCCGCATCTGGAGTGATGCTTTGGAGACGCGACAAAATTCGCCAAGCGAATTCGCCCGCGTCGCTTACCGCGTCCGGTGTGAAAAGGCCTTTACGTATCGGTACCCAAAGATGACGTGTGCATACTTTAGGGGTAGGAATACACCAGAGCCGTCATCGCAATGCGATTCGCATATGCGTTGTCGCAACAAATTGAACAAGTTGCAAAAAGAAGTGGTGAACACACTATTCGCATTGCGTTGAGTATCGGTTGCGTTATAGCTTTGCGTTGCCGTTGGAATTGGGAATTTTCCATTTTTTGACACGCTGCACAGGCCTACGCATTGCCTTTGGAAGGTCAAGGACATTATTATGCACACTTTGGCGCCTACTTGGTGCTGAATTACCATACGTTATGTTATTTAAATTAGGTATAGGCATATACGCAGCCTCCATCGCAGCCAAAAGACGCATATGGTGAATGCACGGACAAATGCGTTGTCGCGAGCGTTGCCGCCTGCGCCAACGCAACGGCTCTGATGTATTCCTACCCTAACGCGTTCAAGTTTCGAACACCACTCCAGTACAGTGTTCATATTTGTTCACATTTGAATACATGATGTTCAGGTTTTAATATATGTAACACTTACCGAACACTTGACGCGTAAAACGTGTAGACCTACAATACTTATTATACGGGGAAATTGATATAGCAGATTTAATGAAAAAGCTATGTTAAAAATGGGGACATTGTCAATTTCGATAACATTTATACTGAATTATTTCAACAATTGTTCACATTTAACAGAAGACTTCAGATAATTTGAATATCTACACATCACTTCTCGGGCAGTGAAGGCTCATGTCGCTGATACGGCCAGTAACATGTAAGCTTGCTGCATAATCCATATTAATTTATATGGCGAATCTTGCCTGTTGTTTGGACTGCTGGTCAGTCCGAACCGGTATTCACAGGATGACTTTCGTGTGACATAAGAGATCACGAGATTGATAACTTCTTGTTCATTATTATAATTTAGCTCATTTCTAAACGTTACAGCACAGGAGCTGGTGGAGGTTTTTACGGTTATATACGCAAATATTTTTTGAGAGAAGAATAGTTCCGGTTTTCACTTTTGAGAAATAAGCCACGATAAATGTGTATGAGCATGTGCATGAAACTTGTTGGTGAGCAACATTACATGCAAGAGGATATATCAAGGGCTGGTTGACCAGGTGTCCGGATAATGTGTCGGGGTGGAGTACTACGTCTGCCTGCGGCATGATGCTTCAGCTGTCCAGTAATTAAGGCAGCATTATAACGTAAGATCCTACATAGCGACATGTACGGTTGGGGAGCATTGATAGGATATTAATTTATTAAGATTGGTTATTCTCTTTTTTCTCTCTCTCCCCCTCTCTCTCTCCGTCACACATATCTGCGGTAGCCATTAATTAGGGTGCTGCATTCTTTAGAATATACCTAGAATATATAAGGATCAGCCTACACTGCATATAGCACTGATCGTATCGTGTTGCCTTCATATATATAATACCTAATGTGACATCATCATTGTTCGGACAATTTATGTAATATGGCTGTCATTGCCAACCATCTGCATTTCTTCTTTGAATGTATCTTGAATAATATATCCATCAATCCTACAGCCTTAATCAATCTTAATTCAGGCACATTTATTCTGTTTATTCAGCTAGATAAAATTCATTCTGGGAGAATCAGGGCGGCTGCAGCATTTCGTGTTGCAATAAGTTGGCATTATTTAGGCTAACTGAAGGATGTTGCCCATCTCTACAAATAAACTATGCTATGAAGATGATTGTTTTGAAATATACATAACTGAGGTTATGGTAGAAAATGAGAAGAAAGCACAAAAATGCGGATATAAAATGTTATTGATGGCACCTATGAGCTACAGAAAAATTCAGTTTGTCAATGATGCTAGAAAGCTATGCAAAAAAAAACATATAATGATAAGGTCGAAAGAGTTTGAAAAGAGTTTATTCAATTCTACTTAGCTGGAGAAATAATTAAAAAGAGCAACACCCACATCGCTTCTTTTCTGAACTACCGTACCAAAGTGTAATATAATCTCGAAATGAGTATGAAATAAGAAACTGTGGCGTTCGCTGAAGCTGTGGCAAATCGATTAGGAGAACGTGTGATTCGAGATAAAAAATGACCAAAGCGAAACGAAAATGCCAATAAACGACACATCTGATGATCTGCGACCTTAAATTTGTTAGCGCTGTGAATTTATAAGCCCTGTGGCTTTTAGCTCGAGTGCAACTAATGTGTATTTTTAAGGTGAAAATGTACCGAAATTTGAAGGAAAACGTAAATATCAGATTACCTCTTATGACCGCCATTTTGAATTTTCCCTTATTGTCTTATTTGAAAGTTATGCAAAATGGCTCATAGGCCTACTGACATGACTGAATCTGGTATGAATAGCTTAAACCCGACGAATGTGTGAATTGCGGTAATTGCCGTATGACACCTCTCAATAATTTGATGGGATAATGTCTGTAGACCCCCCTGACCACCATAATGAATTACCGATGCTGAATCTACCCTTTGTACAGAATATTATGTAAATAAGCTCAAAGTAAGTCCATTGTGTGGAGATATGAAATCGCCAAATTAGAAAAAAAATGTATATGTTTCCGGGTTGAAATTACATTAAGAACTGTGACTGAGTGAATTTAGCCAACATGATCTCACAGCGCGTCTGTGACGTCAAACCTGAGTTAATGGCCAAAAGTGAAAATGTTGTCTAGTCGTAAGTCAGTTACCACTTAATATCAAACAGATTCCACCACATAATATGATCAAAATATTTTTCATCATGCTTTCGATCCGTTGGCTGATCCACTATCAGCAGGAAGTATGTATTATATTATCAGTGACGTCATCATGACGTCAGATCCATGTACCATTTTCGGATATATTCGTCAAAATCGTATACTATGTTAGACATTACTCATTCATTTATCTAATGACACCAAACATTACAGTTTGATGGAATAATAGAGTGGAGAAAATCATAATCATAACCCTACCCTCAATCTTTATAATTCAGTATTGAAGGTTATGGGTTACCCAACTTCACAAGGCTCTAAATGGCGGACGCCTCCCGTGCCCAAAGTGCAAACAAGCGTTATTCAACAGGTAATAAGTTGGGCTTTCAGAAAAAAAAACTTTGTCCACAAAATTTCTCAAGAGAGAGCGGGAGATGGGTTATGGTTAGTTCAAAGTCTATGGTGGATATGAATAAAAAAAAATTTAAGTTAATTTCGGGAGCAATGGAGAATATAACACGATATGGTGTGCTAACCAGATCTTGAAAGGAGATACGTCCTCTCTTAAAGTTCCGTGTGTTTGTCATTTATAAGATATATAAATATAAATATATTTTCAGATATAAGTTAATATGTCAAGGCGAATGATTTGGAAAAACGCTATAAAATAGAGATATTTTCCAAATCGGAATCAGAATTTATTGTTCTGTTTGACGATAAAAGGTAAGATTATCATATATTATATTTTCTAGCATCTACATTTGTGTACAGAATTTGAGAAACAGTTATTATGCTACAACCTCTCTGTATTTCAAAGATGATTCGAGGCTATGCCACTGGATTATGGTATATTGCAGCCCAGAGAGACTTTTATGTTTATGTTTTTCAGATACCTAGTCGTAAACCAGCAATATGAAGACCAGCATCATTCTGTTTTGATCTCTTCGCTGCATTAATGATGCCTTTCGTCGGTAAGTAAATGCAAAATAGTTAAAGGAGTACTTAACTTATTTTATACAGGTTTCTATTACAAAGGTTAGAGAAATATATCCAACTATTTTACTTTCGTAGAAGGCGATAACCTATTATATTTATCACAATTTATGAAGTCATGTTTCCGCTTTGAGGTCGACGTGGGCGCCGCCATTTTGCCTGTGGGATGACGTGACTGATGACGTCAGAATTCAGGACAACGTCACGGCTAACGCTTGATCCAGGGACGTTCCAACTACGGCATTTGAATTACTCTGGGTTCGAGTTTTAATCCAAGAATAAACTGGCGCGGCAAATCCCACATGGGGATTCCTAAAAGGAAATTGGTTTAGATTATCTTCGCCAACTGAGAAATTTCTATCCCAAAATTTTTCAACTGAGACTCGCCCGATTCAATTTGGACAAAATTTGAAACTAAGCGGTAAACTAAAAGAGTGTCCTCTGCAATTTTCCAGTGATTTCAGTTGAACGACGATGCTTCTAAGTTCATAAACATTTTCATGATTACACTTGAACTACTAAAATCAACTAGAACGTCATTGAATTAACTGGGTTCCTTCTCCTTCGAATTATCGGCATGATCAGCACGATCAACCTTAAATCTCCATGACGTTGTGACGTTTTTAGATGAGTATAATCTCACTTCCGCTCATCTAAAAACGTCACGTAGTGGTGCAATGGCGGCGCCCAGTGCACGCCGTTGCGAGCGACAAATAGTCAATATTTTCTTTATTTCGCATTCTATCAACATAAGTTTTTTACAATAAGGTTTGGAATACGATTGCTGATAATTATAGTCACACTCAAAAATAAGGTAAGTACTCCTTTAACTCTGTAGACGTCTGTACAACATGATATTGTTACGGTCAACCGGGAATTCTTAAGACAACTTCGTTGCAGAAATACCCAGCTGATCGGTCAGGATGGCTGATTAATATTTCATACCAATCGCCAATAGTCAGTTCTGACACCACCGGTTTCTAACCGGAATTCCACATTTTCTTAATATTCAAATGTTGAATAACTGGATAAATGCAGTAATAATAAGTTGAATAACTTTTATTCGTATAATAAACGCTGTATTGGTTACATCAACAGATTCACTTTGATATCATTAAATTCATCGTACATGAATATCCAATAAATGTAACCTCTCCTGATGTCCCGTGTTCTGTTGTTATTCCGTTCAGATTCTGTGCTACTCCGTTTACATGTCCTGAGTATATTTCTGGAGCCTGTGTAATTTGTACATCATATCCCCGATCTCTGATGGAAGATCGTTGGTTACGTTGGTATTCCATAAAATTTCACCCCGTCCTTTATATCTGGTTACTTCCCGACTTGTAAGTTGTCTGTGTGATCTATGTGTGTCCGTAATTCACGTCCGTGTTTCCTGTTTGACACTCTGGATTTTCTATTATGTTGATTTCGGGCAAGTATTGATACCATAGATATCTCTATATCCGATATGCTGGATCCGTGTATTCGACTACCCGTGTTACTGACAAGCTTATTTCGTGATTTATTCAGGGGTGCGTTTAATAAGAATGAATGTGTTTTAGTGTTTCAGTGCTAGCACTCTGACTTAGTCTGTCAATGAGTGAAAACTCTCGTACTATCCACATTCATTAAATGTAAACTTGTGATTGTCCCTGTTATAATCGTGCCTGCATTAATCCTATAATCTGTCAAATGTGCTGTTGATCATATGATCTGTCGTATGCGTGGCACTGTGATCCTGGGCTGGACATTAACAATGTATCAATATGACTGAATATAATGACGTATATATGGATTTCAAAGCTCGGTAATATATTTTAGCCTATCGACTAGTAAATGTACACCTTTGCAAAGTTTTCCATTTATCCAGTGAATTTTCTCGGGGTTCAGAAATTTATCTCGGGGTTCCAAATATTTTTCTCAGGGTTCCAGATATTTTTCTAGGGTCTGTGCATGGATATAGACACTGACGGACTATCAGTTTATTCTGGCATACTCCTTGCTGTTGTAATATCCACTGAAGTTCGAGATAAATAGAAAACACAACTGACAACTTGAAGCCATTAACCCAGACAGTTCTATTACGTCACAATGAGGTACATGTGCTTCTATAGTCTATTTCAATACTGACGGTATCTATTGACTATTGCATAAGCGCAGCATACATGTTATGTATTCATTACATCTCCCCCCTCAGGTTATCATTGAGCTTGTAGTTACAGACTTGAGAGATTCTAGAGTTCATGGCTTGTAAGAGTCTAGAGTTCATGATGCAAGAAATCGATAGAGTTCTTGTTTCAGTGTTATTCAGATACTCTTGTAAACAATATACTTCACTTCCAACTGAACAGTCCAAATAACATCAGAACTGCGGAATGAACTGTCAACAATCTCACACTTGTATTCCAATGTGCGATCTAACTAATGTCCATAAATCTGAATATAAAAAAAAACACATTAACGTAACTTTAAGTTTAAGGAGTCCAAAGATTTGCTTCAAATTACACACAGCTCACGATCACTGTTAAAGTCACAATAACTGTGTTACATGACATAATCACTGTATCTCTTCGGGGCCCTGACTGCTCTACCCGATGCTGTACGACGTGTGTTGTCTGGTTGAGGTGTCTCACCTGCAGCTACAGGCGAAGACGTTGGCTCAACATCATTAGATGAAGATTGGTGCTCATCCATGTCAGGACCTATGACAACAGGAGGTGGTTCTGCGGTTAGGAGCAAGTCGCGTCGATTCCTACGGTAGGTGCCTCCATCTGGAGTAGTGACGACGAATGATCTGGGTGCGGAATGTTTGTACGACACCACTGCTGGTTCCCATCTTCTGCCCGCACGAATTCGAACACTGCTATTTTCTTCCAAGCCGGGAAGAACGCGTGTGTGTCTGTCATAGTAAGCTTTCTGCTTAGCCTGCCTACTCTGTAATTTCAACCTAACACCTGCTGGAACTTTGGGCTGGAGAGTTTGGGATGTGGTTGGACTCCTCGACTTCAGCACAGGGCTCATGAGAATTTGCGATGGCGATTCCACCATGCCACTGATTGGCGCAGTGCGGAAATCCAACAGTGCTAGATACGGGTCTTTGCCGTCCTCTGTGGCTTTTTTCAACAAGTTCTTCGCCGTCTGAATATTTCTCTCCGACATGCCATTTGACTGGGCGTAAGTCGGACTCGATGTGGTGAACTTTGAAACCCCATTCTGCTGCGAAAAGTTGCATTTCTCTTGAAGCGAATGGAACGTTGTCTGAGATGAGCTCGTCTGGTATCCCATGCCGGGCATAGATCGACTTCAAGTGGGTAATAACAGTTCCTGCTGTTTTGTCTTTCAGTAGAGCAACTTCCGGATATTTACTGTAGTAGTCAACCACAAGTAGGTAGTCAAGGTTGTTGAGCGTGAAAATATCGGCCCCAAGTTTGGACCTTGGGCGGTGAGGCACGTCATGTGGTAATAGTGGTTCTTTGGTGTTTCGCTTGCTGAAAGTTGCACAGGTAGCACACTTGGAAACTCTATCCTCTATGTCACTGGCCATACCGGGCCAATACAGAACAGTTCTGGCCTTGGCCTTGCATTTGGAGATCCCTTGATGACTGTGGTGGATGATGTCGAGCATGGCACTTCTCATACTGACAGGAACGATGAGCCTTTCACCAACAACTAAGAGTCCTTCCGCTATGTGAATTTCATCTCGTATATCTCAGTATGGGTGAATGCACATGGGAACCGATGACTTGCGCTCTGGCCAACCGTGGAGGACTGTGTCTTTTAAGGACTCTAGCACTGAATCAGAGGCGGTCTCTCTCTCGAACTCTTGAAGTTTCTCTGGAGTCATGGGTAAGTTTGCCACTAAGCTGTGAACCCGCACTTCAATATCTTGATCAAGCGAATGGATCATCAGATACGAGTCATAATTTGAAGAATCAAATCCCTTGGCGTCTGTGAGGTAAGCTCTGGGCAGAGTATCTGCAAGGTACATGTCCTTTCCAGGAACATACATAACTTGGAAGTCGTAGCGTTGTAGCTGTAGCAGCATACGTTGGAGCCTTGGGGAAGCTTTGCTCAGTGGTTTCCGAAGAATGATCTCAAGTGGCTTGTGGTCATTTTGGACCTCAAATGTTCTGCCATAGACATACTGATGAAATTTCTGGCATGCGAAGAGAATCGAAAGTAGCTCCTTCTCAATTTGTGCGTAGTTTACCTCTGCCTGTGAGAGTGCACGAGATGCATATGCGACTGGGCGGCCATCTTGGAGAAGGGCGGCTCCGAGTCCACTCTGGGAGGCATCTGCTTGAATCACTACTGGTCGCGAGATGTCAAAGAACTGTAGTAGTGGTTCGTTGGTCAGGATAGTTTTGATTTGCTGGAATGCAATGTCATGTTCAACGCCCCACATCCACTGTATGTCATTGCACAACAGCTGTCTCAAAGGTGTAGTGATGTTGGACAAATTTGGTATGAATTTGGCCAGAAAGTTGACCATCCCAAGTAGTCGCTGTAGATCTGTCTTGCATTCGGGCTTGGGCATGTTAACAATGGCTTGAACTTTGTCAGTGTCTGGTTTGAGTCCCTCCGATGATACTACATTTCCAACGTACTTAACCTCGCCCACGCGTAGTTGAAGCTTATCTGGGTTGAATTTGACATTTTCTCGACGTGCCCTTTCCATGACTTGACGTAGGATTCTGTCATGTTCCGCTTCATCCACAGCTGCGATGATCAAGTCGTCAAAAAATACTTCCACTCCTGGAATATCACCGAAAATTTTCATATTCGTCTTCTGGAATATTTCTGGAGCCGAGCAGATCCCGAATGGCATACGAACAAATCTGTACCGGCCGAAAGGTGTCTGAAATGTGCACAGATCAGCACTCTCGTCATCAAGTTCAATTTGCCAAAATCCATCTTTTTCATCCAGAATGGTAAAAACCTTTTTACCACTGAGCTTGGCAGCAATTTCCTCTGCTGTAGGAATTTGATAGTGTTCACGCTGGATCGCTTTATTTAGATCCTTTGGATCCAAACATAACCGCAAGGATTTGTAATTCTTTTCAACGATGACCAAACTGTTGACCCAACTAGTGGGCTTGTCCACTTTTTCAACAACATTGAGATTTTCAAGTCTATTCAAAGTCTCTTTCAGTGGCTTGTGTACACTCAGTGGAACCTTTCTAGGAGGGTGCACTACGGGTTGGACAGCTGGATTTATCGCGATATGTTGTTTCCCGTTCACATGTGAAGACCTCCTGGTATTCGTCAATCAACTGATCTTTCGAGATCAATTTGCTGGCAGTAACAGTGTCCACTCTGTGAACAAGATTCAGCTTTTGGCAGGCATGTAAACCTAGTATGGGCACAGACGTTTTGTTGACCACGTAAAAATCCAGTTTTACTGTGGACCCATCTGTGTCATGACAATCTAGGGTGACTTTGCCCTCTGGAATGACCTTGAAATTTCCATAGGCAGATAGCGTTGTGGCAGTTTTCTGCATAGGGACCTTTGGCATTGTGGTATTGAACACAGATAAAGGTATTATGTTTGCCTCAGCGCCAGTGTCAAGTTTGAAGGTAATGACGGATTTGTCTACTACTACATCGGCAGATCAGGACTGGTGGTTGTTTCAATACAGCTGTGAATTTGAATGTATGGATTAAATAACACCAACAAACAAACAATCAAAGTTCTCAGGGAGTTCGGGTGTTTCATTTACTGCGTAAACACTTGCACCACTGATTTCATCACTTTGTTCGACACTATGAACATTGGCACCGCTGGATCTACACATGTACGCGAAATGATTTCGCCTTTGACAATTGTCACATTTTTCCCCGTCCGCAGGACAGTTATTTCTACCATACTTGTGTTTTCGCCCACAGTTTGGGCAGGAAGCATTAGACTGTGAGAAGTAAGCTGGCTTACCTGTAGAATTGGGTCCACGGTTCACAGGTGCAAATTTCTTTGCATACTGATATGGTTTCTTCATGTCCTGTTTAACAGCATGAACTGGAACTGGTTTGACCTCGCCATGTTGCATAGCGCGCATTTGATCTTTACTTGTTTCTGATGCACGGGTGATATCTATGGCCTTCTGAAGTGTGAGATCGGGAGAATCCCGTAAAAGTCTTTCTTTTACTCGAACATCCTGTGCTCCAAACACGACTCTGTCTCTAATCATCAGATCGTGTTGATCCCTGAATTCACAAGATTTTGCTCGCGTGCGTAAATCTGTAACATAGTGATCAATATTTTCGCCTTCTTGTTGTGATCGTTCCCAGAATTTGTACCTTTCGAAAACAGTGTTCTTTCGCGGATTACAGTAGGCGTGAAACTTGTAAAATATAGGCTCTAGTTTGTCAACCTCCTCGTCCTCAAACGCGAAAGTGTTGTAAACTTCTAAAGCGTCCTCTCCAATGCAATGAAGCAAAATGGCACACTGTACATTTTCAGATTTTTCGGTGGAACTCGATGCGAGTAAATAGAGCTGAAACCTTTGTTTCCAGCGACGCCAATTCTCACTAAGATTCCCTTCGAGTGATAAAGGCTGCGGGGGTTTAAACTGGTCACTCATTGTGTCACTAAAACCCGTCTGACACCGTGTAATATCCACTGAAGTTCGAGATAAATAGAAAACACAACTGACAACTTGAAGCCATTAACGCAGACAGTTCTATTACGTCACAATGAGGTACATGTGCTTCTATAGTCTATTTCAATACTGACGGTATCTATTGACTATTGCATAAGCGCAGCATACATGTATTCATTACAGCTGTACTTGTCCCCTTTTTAATTACCTGGTTGCAAAGGATTTCAGAGGTATTTTTATCGTTGGCTGTGCTCACAGGATATTCAGTTCATCAACTGTGCAGCTGACTCGGTTGATACCAAGGGAAGATTCTCCGTGTGACGACGTAATTTATACTTTACCGCTCGTGCAGCGTTAGCGCCCCCTATCAGAGTACAGGGCACTTCCATATCCTGGAAACCTCAGAAGAGATTACCATCATTACTCATTAAACTGGAACTAATTGTTCGCAATCTTAGCTGAATAGGGATCTCAATTATCAAAGCTAATTATTTCAATCAATTATAATTAATGATAATCCACGAAAAGTACTCTAAAATGAACTGAAAGTTGTTTCATGAGTAGAGCCTCGATCTCGATCTTTCCGTCAACATGGCAATCACCGAAGAAATCTTTCGTCAGAAATTGTGCATAAATGTTAATTTAATAAACATCAATGAAAACCATGTTACGACAACAGCTGGGCGAGCAACTAGAATGATCAATTAACCATTACAGTAAGTGCCAACGTGGATAGAGACGTATTCATCTTTAGAACAAGTAAAATTGGTTGCTATCAGAACTCTGTCAAATTACAACAACAACAACAAAAACGACTTGATTATCAACTAGAACAAATATTTAAAGAATGCTAACAGGGAAAATATATTACTATGCGTTAGGGCAAATGTACTTATATCAGCATCATTTCACAAAGCATTAGTCTACAAAAAAATATATCCCCCCTTTTCCTGACTCGTCACACTATGGAATCGGACAAGTGAACCGCGACCTTTGTTCGACATACAACTATTTTTTTATATCAATCTGAGACAAACTGTAAATATTGCGAATATTCCAATTGATATATAAATCTAATCTGTTTCACCTAGAGATGATATAGTAATCTTATATTGGATTTTGGTGGTTTCGGCATCAATAGGTAAATTAAGATATTTCGACTATGAATAAGAATCGTTTACACAGACGACCAATGTCTCATCTGAGATTTTAAGTACCATAATGGGGTGTAAATTCTCTTATTCTAATATAACTATTTAGGAGAGAGAGAGAGAGGGAGAGAGAGAATTACGGTTTAACGTCGCGTTCAGCAATATTTCAGCCATATGGCGACGATAAAACAAAATTCTAAGTATTCAATTAATGCATTAAAAACAGGTACATACATTAAAAATTATACAACAAAGCGATCTCTCTCAAATAATCTAAAATACAATTCTATTTTACTCGATTAAAAGATCTTCCAAAGTAGCTACTCGATAAAAGGTATCTCTTACAATCTTAAAATCTATACAGTCGATAAGAAGATGAAAGATCGTCGTGGCATGGAACACATCTTGGGACTGGCTATTTTTTTAGTAAATGTTCGTGAGTTAATCGTGTATGGCCGACTCTACATCGTCTAATTATGGCTTGATCGAAACATTTCTGGCTATTCAGATGAGTATAGCCTACAGTCTTTTCAAACTCGTGAAGTTTGTTATTATCTATAGCAATCCCATAAAGATTGAAACAACGTTCTCACATTATAAGCACAGATAGATGGTCGCTGTATGGGATTCCAACAGGAATCACCTTTGAAGTCAGAGTTACTAGGTACCCAACAAAAGACAATATCAATCTGTTGATCAAATCTAATATTCAAGATGGTGGGATGAGTTGAATTTCCACTTTCAATCGCTTGAAGGCATGACAGTGAATCTGAGTATATGACATATTTTTGTTTTCTTTTAGTGGACCCAATACCTTTTAATGCCGACAATAGAGCTTTTGCTTCTGCAGTGAGCTGGCTCGTGTCTGCCTTTTTATATTTCGTAAATGTAATATCTACTTCTGGTTTGGCCAACTGCCATGGTGGAGTTGGCAAGAGCTTGTTAGGTAAAATTTGACCAAGCTTAATACCAGCTGCTACAAAGTGTGGTTTCATACGAATTCCAAGAGGTGGAAAGAGGGGTTCTTTAAATAGAAATCCACGTAATGAGGGTTGAAAATACAGGTATATGCAGGATTTGAATGATTTGATCGCAATTTTGTTATATATTGCAGTGATAGTATAATTCTTCGAAGTTCTAAAAGGAATTCATCTGCTTCGACTTATAAGCTTTCCTTAGGGGATGTTCTGAACGCTCCGTGGCAAAATTTTAGTCCTTGATGGAGAATAAGGTCTAGCTTTGCGAAGTTTGACTTGCTTGCACCGTTGTAAGCTATAGAGCCATAACCAAGTTTAGAACGAACAAGTGATCTATATAAATGGAGAAGCGTTTGCTGATCTCCTTCCCTCTTGTAGCTGGCAACTACCTTCAACAAATCAAGAGCTTCGTGCACTTGGCTTTCAAGCAATTTATATGTGATTTGAACATCAGTCGGTGTTCAAACAACATTCCTAAGAATTTGACCTCTTTTACTACTTTGATCTCAATACCATCTCATGTAAGTACTGGATCTTTGTGCTGGAAATATTTTCTGCAAAAGTTTATACAATTTGTCTTAGCTCTGGAGAATTTGAAGTCATTTTCTAGACACCATTTCTGAATTCTATTTAGACAAAGTTGTAATGTTCTCTCAATATTGTGTATGCTTTTTCCACTATCAGTGAACTATCAATTAATTTATTCAAAACTGCAGCTAAGCTGCTGATCTTGATACTAAACAGAGTAGTAGACAAAATACTGCCTTGTGGGACACCCTGATCCTGATCGAAATGATCAGACTACTCAATGTGTAATCTTATGTTTGTCAAATCTGAGGGCACTCCCTTCAGCTGCTACGAAAAGTTCAGGAACTAAATAACGATAGTCGTATCGAGGAGAAGGCGGAGAATGTGTATTCGGTTGTGGGCTTCTCCAGCTATAGCTGACGTAGCCCAAACATGTGCATGTACACAAAAACTGGGGCACAGGTGTTATGTTCACGTGCATGAATTGGAGCTCACGGCTCGTCAGCCGATACAATATTAATATGGCTCGACGTAGCAAGACCGAATATAACTAAATAAATACAGGTTTTGTGAAATATATTTACCTCCGCAAACTTTCTATAATGTATCATCTTACGTAGAGTGTAAATTAATATAATTTATGATTTTGCCAAATTGCGGCAAAATCTATATGGCTTTAAGACGAGCATTGAGGCGCTAAGATAGAGCGTTAGGGCGTTGAGAAGGGCATTAAGGCGTAACAACGGGCGTTAGGATAAGGCGTTAAGATAGGGCGCTAAGGCGTTACTGTAAACGTCCCCACAAAAGTCATAGAGCAAATATACTAGGTTTTTGCTTTCTCTACTTCTGAGGACCCACTGGATTACTTCCCTTGATTTGGTGTCGAAAAATGAGAGACTACACAATCTCAACAACATTCCCATTTCTACGACTCACCAGCTGTGAAGTCCGTGTTCCTATTTTCTTTGGTGACCATTTTTACATGCACCCACTATCTCTCATCTCTCGGCAGGTCACGGTCCGCTGGGAACCGATATTGGGCGATTCCACGACAGAGAGTGAAAGTTGCTCAAATTTCAAACTGCTAGGATTGGAACATCTGTTGATATTTTGTATCAACCAGTGCCTGAACTAAGACAAAATGAAGTTTTTGTCATTGACTGGTCCACATTCTAGAAAAAAATACCATTAAAATACCTAGCAAACTCGGACAGCCATAAAATGTGATTTTCTAGTAGGCCTCAAATTAAGATGTAAAATCTGAAGTATTCATCTCAGTTTGGTTAAATCTGATGTTAGTAACTAATAACCATGTATTCTAACATGCAAACTTGCCAAATTTGTGAAGTTGGCAAGACTATGTCATTTTCACTCAATATTCAATCCGATTATCGCAATGTAACTTACGTGACAAATTTTCATGGGTCATTTTGTCAAGAGATAATATAGGCAATAGATATAAAAAAACTCTTCCCTCAATGAAACTACCTTATGTCCACTAGGAACATCCACCTCTTAACTTGGTAAAAAACAAATGGTTGAATAGAAATTTAGGCGAGTGAAGTTGTGTAACTTACGTGACATGTCACGTAAGTTACAAAAATTGTCACGTAAGTTACATATACAAAACCATGTAAACTAGGAATAATTTTTTTGTCAAAAGCAAATCCAATTATTAAGTATTTCTAACTTTGTTACCACTAAAAGTATACTATTAGGATATCCTAAACTGTCCTAAAAGTACAGGGTCCAGTCCCATAAATAATTCCAATGTTTTCACTGAAAATATGGTAATGAGTTTGGTAATTAATTAGAAAATAATGAACAGTTAAGTATCCCAGAAATTGTTCTTCCTGTATATTTACATCATATTATTCAATTTCTAAACATTTCTTCAAGTATTTCCTGAATAAATAGTCCAGAAACCCATCCCATGTAACTTACGTGACGCACATTTGTAACTTACGTGACACTGGTTAACAATCTTTATAACCCTTGTGGTGAAATATGGCAAAGTGACTGATGGCAACTATACTCATACCTACTAATTCATTGTTCAAGCTATCGCTATAGGTGAGAACTTTTAAGATTCTTCCATCCAAATCAGAGAATTTTTAACATACGTCAAATGACCCAAAACCACCCTAATTCTCTGAGTAACTTACGTGACACTTTTTTAATTAAGCCCAGATGCTAATTAGTTTCACTGAAATTAATCAAATACCCATTCAAATTATAAGAAATACTTTTATTTAAGTGATTTGTTTTGTTATTGGTGTAGTCATGGCTGTTAATTTTGTCAAATGTTACAAATACATCCCCATCGGGAATGAAAATGTAACTTACGTGACATGGAATCGCCCTATTAACCCATCTAGATCTGGTTGATAGGGGTTTTTCATATTTTAGGGCTAAAGTCCGTGTTTCTGGATCTTTTCCGGGAAAAGTTTTACAGGTACTCACCCATTACTTGATCGGCCTGGAGGAGCGCTCCACATGGATACCCCACACGACCCAGTACGCCCATTATTGGCCCACCGCGACCCCAGAACTTCCATTCCAATGCCCCTTTCCCGCAATTCCCTGCCTGCGCATGCGCACCATAGCCCTGCTTACACTCCACACCAGTCCAGTCAAACGCTACTTCACGAGTGCTTTACTTTTATACCTAACACGACCCAATCGAACCAATATTTACACACTGGTTCTATTGTCTCATACGAGTTCTTCTTTTTTTCTGGAATCCCCCGTCTTGCAACGGGATTTGCATGTGCTCAGGTGTTCCTGGTCAGATTAACCGGTTAATAAGTTGGTTACAAACCGGTTGATCTGACTCAGATCACCCACGTCCGTGTAAATGGTTATACCTGCTTCAAGAGAATCACATGCATTAGAATATCCAGTACATTTATTACTGTTATAGCGTTATTAAGCGATGTGGAAACTAGTGTAGCATGAGTAAGTCATATGACTCGTGTTCCTATAACATTATTAGTTATTCAGGTTTTCCCTCGGGTGTATGGAAAGTTACGACCCTCCCTGAAACTCATACACCCTGAGGCGTCAACGGTACAACGGACAAATCCAACAGGCCATTTCGGTTACGAAACTGTCCGCATTTTGCTACGGCACTGTGAGAAAGGCGCGCCACACACAATCCATTCGATCTGCTTTCTTTCGGAAATCGACTTTTACTGTTGGAACAAATGACACCTTTTGGTGAGTTATGTGTCGGAAACTTCGGAGAAAATAATGCAGTATGACTTTATTCCATTAAATTTTGACGAGTGAGCGAAAGTTATTCCATAAATATTGAGATGTGGTCAGCTGAACTTTCGAAGCGAGAGCGTCGTTTCCAATCGCACGTGAGTTGTTTTCCATATACCCCGAGTAGCAAGACATCACTCGGGGTGTATGGGTTTATACGACCCGACCTTTTAACCAATCACAATCCAGATATTGAATACAAATTTGCTTGTGGGGTAATAAACATCTGTATTATGCTTGCAAAACGTTTATATACATGGCAGATACACATGCCACTTTAATGATGGGATGAGTGATTTGCATATCATTGGTCCAACTGGAGTTGTGAGTTGAAACAGGAGTTGTCTCCCATATCCCGAGTCCAGCTGCATAAGCTTTCGCTCGCTTTCATGGGAAGAATAGGAGAGAGAGAGAATTAAGAAGGTTTAACGTCGCGTTCAGCAACATTTCAGCTTTTTAGCGACGAAATCTTCAAACTTCCAATTCAATGATGGTTAATGCCATATGCAACACTATCTTCAAAATAGACACCTTGAAAAGATACTTTTCGTACAAGGCCGAATTTTGTGTACTGGCTCATAAAAACGAAGAAAGTTTACAAATGTTAATAGTCATCCGTTTATCTAAATATCAGCAGTTAATATTCCAAGACATAATATGTCTGAAATTTCAGCTTGGTGTTACACCAATCGATCTAAACGCTAATGGTGTTTTATCCTGCTTTCAATCACGTGATGATTAGTGCATTCATTCACCTACATAACATGTTATCATTTGTTCTGAAATCTAGCTTCATCGCTTATGTAATACGGCGCTGATTGTCAACGTACATGAATGTGGAGCATGGCGTCAAGTCCTATATGTAGCCATATACGCCAAATTAATTCGTTCTGTACGCCAAATTAATTCGTTCTGTGCCAGGTCCAGGGACCTCGCGTTGGCAATTAATTTGATGTCGTGTTACACGAGGGAGGTGACAGGGCAATTGAATTGTATTACGACCCCCTGCCATTTGATTGTCATGAGATAAAAGTTGGATAAAACGTCATCGGGTTTCAGGTCAATTCTTTTCTAACATAACTTTATCCTCAAAGTTTGAACATCTTTACACATGCAAATCCCGTTGCAAGGCGGGTGAATCAAGAAAAAGAAATTCTCGTGTGAGACATAGAGCCATTGTGTAAGTCAGTAACCGCCTTTGAGGTCGGCGTCCACCTCGGTGCACAACTCTCACGGCCTCGAGTGTTCATTCGGCTTGAACGCTTCCCTCTCAGACGATAACTATTACTTATACACTGGCTCTATTGTTTAACCGGGGTTTTTCTTTTGCGGTAATGACCCGGCGCACAATGGGTTTCACTTGTGCCCCGGTGTTCAAGTAGCAAGAACCGGGTGTTCATGCCGATCAAATCCGGGGTAATATTTGACATGAACACCTCCCTAGTTTCAAGAGACACACTGACTTCTTTGTCTGGCATGGGCATTCGTCTGCGTGAATCGCCTTCAGGAATTAGCATGTGTTCATGTAGAAATAAGTGGGTGAGTGTTAAAGTAATTTATTAACCCGTACCCGGTGTTCAAGTGATTTATCAAACATTTTAAGATTAATCATTGAAAGAACGAACAATGTCCGTTGAAGTGTGCGACGGGAGATAACTCGTATGAAAATGATACAAAAGCCTTTTGATATCGAACTTTCTAGTGAAATTTCGAGAAACACAAGCTCAATTCATCTTCACATTTCAAGTTAAATGCTACACTAGCGTTCCGTCACGTGTAGTGTTCGACTTGGATATGCGAAGATGGCTCAATTGAGCACCACTAAAACACAAGTCAGCTTTGATAAATGTCAGTCAAATACAGAATTACTTTCCATTATTGGAGTGACAACCTACATGTATCGTTATAGGATCTGCATGGAAATACGCCATGTAAATTGTAAATTTCACACTTTGGTTTATTTTGCTGCCAGTCACATACCTTCTTGTCGAGTGACATCAGCGTCGTCGCGGTCGTGCATACTTGCTGTAGTTTCACTGAATCCAGTCACAATTTCTTTTTGCGAACGTTACACTATATGCCTTCTGATATACATACATTAAAACAGCGACTGCCTCAACTATAGGTCTAATCTTTGGTTGTCGCCTGCTGAGCGTTGATTGCAGACTAAGCAGTCAAAATATGACGTGTCTGTATGTCGTAACGCATTAATTTTCTGCCGTACGTATATGTGTGGGCGCAAGTCAAATGTGTACCGGTAAACGTGAATTTCTGTCAGACATTCTCTTAATTATAGGCCTAGTATGAGATCATGCGTATGGACATAGGGATATGTAATTTGTATGTCTGCATATTTTGCTTCATATGCGTTTCACGTAATGTAGATTGTGACACGTATATATATCAATTACATATATGTTTTTGTTACAAATCTTTGAAACGATAACGTGAGAGTTACGGACCAGTCAAACGGGTTGTGGAAGTTATGTTTCGTATACAAATGTGTTGTTTGTCCTGAAACAACCATGATGTGTTACACAATACGGCCATTGTGTAAGTTATTTATCGCCTTCGACATCGGGGTACATGCAGAATGAACGCTCACACCAGTCCGATTTAAATACATCGGTCGCTTCGCGACCTCGGTATTCAAATCGGACTGGTGTTAGTGTTCATTCTGCATGAACCCCTCTGTCTCAGGCGATAACTATTACTGATCCACCGCGACCCCTCAGACCTGCCTATGCACGACATATGTGCACGATAACTTTTCAGTGAAATTCACCCAATGGCCACGAGACCCCTACCATCGTGTTCTACAGCTCGAGACAGAGAAAACAAGGTGCCATACCCCAAACCACAAATGTCCATGTGACCGGATGTGACATCATCCGTGATGTCATAATGGCGTCACGCCACGGCCCCACGCATTTTTGCTAACTAATCGGTTTTCTTCCTGGTACTAATGTATCTCCTTAATACAGCAAAGCGTTTCTCTTGTTTGTTTCAGCTGTTGAACCGTGCTCCATCACTTGTGATGATGGCACATCATGCTCGGGAGACCATTTTTGCCACTGTGACCGATCGCCCGAAAATATATTTCTGGGTTCGCCTATTACGCGGTGGCGGGCGAAGGTAGGGAGAGTCTGAACAGGTCCTTCCTGGCAGCACAGAAAGATTTTTCAAAATTGATGGCCTGAGAGAGCATTAGGGAGGGAATTTATATAAACTTCACCAGTCGCAACAAGTCTATAAAAATGTGCTGTAAACCATGATAATTTGATGAATAAATCTGACAGGACCCGCCAATTGTCGGCTTGGCTTGGACGTAGCAATCACCAACAGTGGACGTGACAGAATTCACACAAGTAGAGGGAATCAGCGTGGCAAAAAAATATACTCTGCGATGATTTGATAATGAGTGATTAAATTGTTTACTTGCACTGTTACAATTTCTGCTTTTTTCACACTTCGTGCAATGTGAGAAGTATGGCCGTACTGTATCGTATTTGACTGTGCCCTTACGGGACACAAAAGCTCATGGAATATGTCCCAGATGTTCCAATCGCAAAGCGGAACATTCGGGATATTTCCCGAGACCCGTAAGGGCCTGGGTTACCGACTTGTTACTACGGAGTTGACACCGCTTGTATCCCAGACTCGCCTGTCAAAACATGCAGTATAAACTAACAGATTTTGACCTTGATTTTGATCATCCATATACATAGATTTTTAGAGACACTGACTTCTTAACAAATTCGGGGATTTTTTTAACTACTGCGCAAAATGGTGGGACAAATAATGAACCGTCTGACCACCAACAAATATAACAAAATGGAATGCACCCCAGGTCAATTGGGGTCACGGTCTTGTAGTGCAGGTGACGAATTGGCAAGCAACCTAAAAGCCTTTCCATAACAGTGTATGGAAAAGACCTTCGGCCTGTTCAAGAAAAAAAACTATACCACAATCCAAATGGAGCGTGGGTACTTCGTGGAGTGCACGGTTTTGCCATTGTGAACTATCTAAGTGAATAAATGGCTTTAAGCAGATCGCATAGGTGAATATCTTGGCGTAGTGTCTGCTTACGAGGACCAGAATTCTCGTCTTCATAGCGCTAGTTGACTATTTTTAGTACAACCAGTTCAAACCGGTGTATACGCGATAATCCCTGGGGATTCTCCGGACTGGTGATCTACTGAATCAATAGTTTTGAACATGTTCTGGGGCTTTCCCTTGTTCAACCTGTCAAGGACTCCTACACTCTTGTACATGGGTTTAATCGAGATGTTAAGCTGGGCCAGGTTGGTCTTTCATGTAAGCAATCACGAAATGCAGGATATAGTAGTAGTACAGCCATTGTGAGACTATTCTCAGGGACGACAGTTTACAGCGATAGTTTAAACCTTTATTTTTTGCCAAGGACAGCGAGGCTTTGAGCAACCTTAAAAGGTGAAGAGTTAGGCCTACATGTAGTTTGAGGCTATCATCTTTGACGACAGTTATCAGCGAGGCTGAAGTGGTGTATCTTATGAGACGAGAGATTGCTGTGACAGTTTCATGGATGTTTTACCTGGGCAACAGATTGCTGCGACAATTTGAACCGTTTTTCCTAGGCGACAGGTTGCAGCGCCACTTTGACAAGGTATATTCTATCAGACGACAGTGTTGCGACAGTTTGAAATTGTTTATTTCGTGCGACAGCTTGCAGCGATAGTTTGAAACTGTTTGTCCTGGGCGACAGTTTAGAGCGACACTTTGGCAAGGTATATTCTGTCGGACGACAGACTGCTGCGACAGTTTGAAATTGTTTTTCGTGGGCGACAGTTCGCAGCGACAGTTTGAAAGTGTTTATCCTGGGAAATAGATTACACAAGTTAACACTGGCACCTTTATACACCTCCAGATCTGACCGATTTTCTTGAAACACTTCCTATGAATTAACAAAGCTATCGGGGAAATAGAGAATTGTAAATTGACAAGGTAT
Source organism: Hanleya hanleyi (assembly GCA_036873755.1). NCBI lineage: Eukaryota > Metazoa > Mollusca > Polyplacophora > Lepidopleurida > Hanleyidae > Hanleya > Hanleya hanleyi. The sequence goes on along the minus strand of JAVTVY010006564.1, from coordinate 11,309 downwards.
ATTGTCTCGGACGACAGATTGATGTGACAGTTTGAAACTTTTTCCTGAGCCATTTGTTTCCTTATCACTTGTTTGCAGCGACACTTTTACCAGTTTTACTGGTTCTGTATATGCTTTATATTTTCAATACGTGATGATTAGTGCATTCATGCGTGGCACCCGGTTAAGGGGGAGACGGATTAAAACGTCTATCCGGAGATTTCATGAAACGACATCTTTTGAGCCGGGCATTCGCAATAGAATTGAATGAGCCGCGCATTAAGTAGTAAAGAAAGCGCAAATCGGGTCGTATAGGAAGGCAGAACCAATGGGATGAGAGACATGGGGTTTTCACTGATAGAGAGCCTCGGAGCCGGGCATTCGATTTGGAGTAGTATAGGATAGCCGCGCATGCGCGCGCGGGTAGTATAGAAAGCGCAAATCGGATCGTATAGGAAGGTGTGGTGCGGTGGGGTAGGAAAATTTATACGGCCCGTGCCTCTTTTGCGAGAGAAGAGCGAGAGAAATATGCCGCGAGATATACGAACATGAATTATTACCCGCCGACAATGTTCGTCTTAAACGCGGTAACGTCATAACGCCTCAACGCCGTAACGCCCAATATTAACGCCCTCTGATACCAGAGACAGAGAATCCAACAAGGGTCCCTCCCTCCATCCAATCCCCCCTACCTCCAATCATTTCTTCCTCCCTCGGTCCATCCAATCCCCTCCCTCCAATCATTCCTTCCTCCTTCTATCCAATCATTCATCACACCCTTCCTCCATCCATCCAATCATTCCTCCTCCCTCCCTCCAATCATTCATCCCGAGCTCCCGAGCTCATAGACGATAACAATAAGTCCTGATTCGAGGAAACTAACAGCTCGATAATACGATATTTATCTACTCCCTTGACAAACAAGTATTATCATACGATAGGTACAGTTCAGCTTCTCACACGATACAGGTCTGGACGTGAAACATTTTAAGAAATGTTCACTGTTCTGTGGTACTTGGAACCACTTTTGCATAATCCAAAGACCTATTCCATTTTCCACATAACAGTATTAGCACCAAATTCAAAAAGACAATCATAGTATACATAAACATAGGCTTGTTTCCTGCAAGAGAGAAGCGGTCAATAGTTTTCAATGATGCCGCCAAGACATCATGATGTTCCAAAAATATCAAATCCGTATCGCTGATCAGTATTCTTAATCCATAATATTCGTTATAGAGTCGTCATCTAAAAAAGATGTATCTCAGTCACGCTTTGATTGTGACTGTTCATATGAGTACCATGAGGATCTTGAAGTACATGGGTTCATACGGCCCCTAGCCCCGGGTTAAGCGGAATTAGACACAAGTTACGAAACGTAGCGCCATAGATCTTGCACGCTACGTTCGTATTTTGCTATCAGCATGCGATATGTATCGCCAAATTTGAGAAACTTTGAGTGGAGGCGCTTGGTGGAATAGCCCTGTTTTATAAGTTTCTGCAACAATGTTTTGTGACGTTGATTAAAATCATCACATTTAACACAGGATCTAGCAAATGCTACTAAGCGAGATATGTATACGCCATATGCAGGTCCCACTGGAATATTACTATCCAGAAAGGGATAGTTTACGATGTCGAAATTGTAATCATCTTTTTGTCATAAAGTCGACGAGAGAGAATGCCCGCTTCATTTTTATAGAGATAGAGATCTAAAGAAGATGTGCCTGTAGGGCTATCTGTAGTTTCCTTCAAATCCAGTGAAGGTGGATATATATCCTTCACTGCGTCATTTATATAGCGATTATCCACAGCGAGAAGATCGTCTATATAGCGTTTGGTGAATGAGAAGGAACGGGCTTTGAATGGATCGGTTTTTGAAAGCGCCTGCATATAGTCATATTCATAAGAGAACAGATACAGGTCAGCCAACAGGGGTGCACAATTAGTACCCATTGGAATACCTATATGCTGCTGATATATTGTGTTGCCAAATTTCACATAGATATTTTTAATGAGAAATTCAAGCAACTCTATAAACAAAGAAACATCCCATGAATAATATCTCTTGTATGTAGTAGAGCTAAAGAATGCTTTATGGCTTCCGACATTAATATATCTAGGATCAGTTTTCTTGAACACAGATACTATTAATGAACTTAGACGGTCAATAAGGTCCTGATGAGGGATTGTAGTATAGAGAGTCGAGAAATCCCATGTGGATACATGTCTGTACGGTATGTGACCTTTAGCATCAAGTTCTTCCGTAAGACATTTGGAGTTTTTCAATATCCACATACATTCAACGCCAGAGTTTTTAGAAACAGTGGCGCAATACCTTTCCCAAAATGCTTTTACCTCCTGAAGGGCCCTCGTCAATAGGGTTGAAAGAAGCTTGGTGGTGCAGCTTCTAGAACCAGCTATGAATCTAGCTTTGTATGGTGATTTATGCATTTTGGGAGTCTAGTATATTTTTGGTATGTCGTTATGATTGGTTGGAAGACAAATACCTCTTTCCCTGAGAAACTTTTTGTGATAGTTAAATAAATCTTCCAGAGTAAATGCAGTTTGGGAGTAAGTAGACGTATTTGATGAAGGTATGTCTACACTCAATTCTTTAACCAGCACCTGGTAATAGTAATATTTACATATGAATATTATATTATTCGGAGCTTTGTCTGCTGGGACTATGACGAATTTACTCTGGAGATCGGGTTAGAACTTCTTGCGAATTGAGGTTTTCTCAGAACTCGTTTTGCTTGGGGAAGAGTACTTCTGTCAATATGGCCGATTGTTTCAACGACCTTGCTCTTGGTGAGGTCCAGCCAATCAGCGAGTACTGTAGGTTCAACTTTTTCTCGCTTAGACCAATCAATAACGTACTGTTCCAATGCAGACAGAACTATCTTCTGGTCGGCCTTCAGATTTATTCTTCTTGGCTCTCTATATTTAGGTCCCTTCATCAGGAATAATTTCAGATCCTTATCACTTACCACATCAAGGTCACCAGTCACAATATGTTTGCATGGTGTATAGATAAAGTTCGACGATTCACAATCACAACTATAGCCTCCTGACGTGTATAAGTTCCAGTCAAACTCCTGGACAGCATTGGAGTAATTGAATACTTTGGTGGCTATAGATTTAGTGTACTTATATGAAATGCAAGGAGGTTCTGTGAACTTAAAATAGTTTGGTACAGCGTTGCGTACCTCTGGATCATTCAGGATTCGAGGTAAACTAATGATGTCCAGTCCTTTATCTAAGTAGTTGAGTTTCAAGAAAAGCCGATCTTGAGAGGTTTCGATTATGTTCACTGGACGATACAACTGAAAATACGCTATATCTTGACATACTTTAATGATTTTTGATGGTATTATATTTCCTGAAGACGCAGATTGTTGTATATCTCTGGCTATTTGATCTAAAGCTCTCAGAGGTAACGCATACAGAACTGTACGTAAGCTATGTATAATATTGGGTGTGTTAGTTAAACCCACTAAGTAATTTAAATTGATATGATCGTGAATCATCGAACTATTAAACTTTCGCCAACCATGGCTGCGATGTCTCCGTTGATGGGGTTTAAATAGTTGGGTAATGTTGGATATATTTGAACGGCGGTTTGTAGCATTGCCGAACCCACTGACATTATCATTTAAACCAAACGGAAACACTGACCCAAGTTCTAGCATCCAGAATAATTCCCGCTCTCGGATTTTTCTCTCAAATCCAAAAGGGGAATCCTTAGTAGATGGATAGACGACGTCTATGATCTGAATACTAAAGTTATCCCAGCCGTGGTCGGGTCCAGAAAAATGCCTACCTATAAGCAATTGCTTTTTCCTAACGGATTTTCTGTGACCGTTCACCCTAAGATGGAGTCTTTGGGTGGTCTTGCCAACATACTGTTGACCACACTTCTTACAGGAAACTAAATAAATACAGTTTGTAGTAGAACAACTAAGATCAACATACGAGTTAACAGAATATGAGTTACCAGTTAACGTGGAACTAAATGAAGCTGAAGTATTAAAGAGTGGACACGTGAGACATCCACGATGTCCACACTTAGAAATTTTGAAATTATTACATGTAGAATTCGGTGCTAAACAATCATCAAGCGCAATATTACAAGGTTTGATGTCGTGGCCTTGCTTTGCTGTCAGAAATATATCTGTCATTTGGATTGAAAAAGGTCTTAGTGCATTTCGAACTATTAGAGACTCGGCCGAGAAACCTGCACTAAGGTTCCTCGGGTCTGTCTTCATATTTTTTCTTATAGTTGTGCTCATTATGTTTGTTGGGTGTGCAGGGGCCCGGCCTCGGGAACAACTTGTCCACCAGCAGAATCCAGGCATACACAGGTTAAAATTACAAGCGTCTAGTCCGTCATTCATAATCCAGCCGTCGTCCATTAGAGAATATCCGCGTCCATAATCCAAAGACCTATTCCATTTTCCACATAACAGTATTAGCACCAAATTCAAAAAGACAATCATAGTATACATAAACATAGGCTTGTTTCCTGCAAGAGAGAAGCGGTCAACAGTTTTCAATGATGCCGGCAAGACATCATGATGTTCCAAAAATATCAAATCCGTATCGCTGATCAGTATTCTTAATCCATAATATTCGTTATAGAGTCGTCATCTAAAAAAGATGTATCTCAGTCACGCTTTGATTGTGACTGTTCATATGAGTACCATGAGGATCTTGAAGTACATGGGTTCATACGGCCCCTAGCCCCGGGTTAAGCGGAATTAGACACAAGTTACGAAACGTAGCGCCATAGATCTTGCACGCTACGTTCGTATTTTGCTATCAGCATGCGATATGTATCGCCAAATTTGAGAAACTTTGAGTGGAGGCGCTTGGTGGAATAGCCCTGTTTTATAAGTTTCTGCAACAATGTTTGTGACGTTGATTAAAATCATCACATTTAACACAGGATCTAGCAAATGCTACTAAGCGAGATATGTATACGCCATATGCAGGTCCCACTGGAATATTACTATCCAGAAAGGGATAGTTTACGATGTCGAAATTGTAATCATCTCTTTTGTCATAAAGTCGACGAGAGAGAATGCCCGCTTCATTTTTATAGAGATAGAGATCTAAATAAGATGTGCCTGTAGGGCTATCTGTAGTTTCCTTCAAATCCAGTGAAGGTGGATATATATCCTTCACTGCGTCATTTATATAGCGATTATCCACAGCGAGAAGATCGTCTATATAGCGTTTGGTGAATGAGAAGGAACGGGCTTTGAATGGATCGGTTTTTGAAAGCGCCTGCATATAGTCATATTCATAAGAGAACAGATACAGGTCAGCCAACAGGGGTGCACAATTAGTACCCATTGGAATACCTATACGCTGCTGATATTGTGTTGCCAAATTTCACATAAATATTTTTAATGAGAAATTCAAGCAACTCTATAAACAAAGAAACATCCCATGAATGATATCTCTTGTATGTAGTAGAGCTAAAGAATGCTTTATGGCTTCCGACATTAATATATCTACGATCAGTTTTCTTGAACACAGATACTATTAATGAACTTAGACGGTCAATAAGGTCCTGATGAGGGATTGTAGTATAGAGAGTCGAGAAATCCCATGTGGATACATGTCTGTACGGTATGTGACCTTTAGCATCAAGCTCTTCCGTAAGACATTTTGAGTTTTTGACTGGGGACCTAGTCAAGATTAGATATGGATACCAGTGGCTATGCGTCATTGGTACGAGGGAGCATGTGTAGGGCGGCGTGGGGGAAAGGGTTGCACGGCATACTCTGTATGACCAGTGCCCATTGCAATACGATGGAGTGCCCGATCAAACCAGCCAACCAGATAGTGGAGTCATTATTGTACAATTAGTTAATATGAAACATCAGCGACAGCCACGTGACGGCGAATGAGGAAAGAGTAACACAGGGTCATGTGATAATGTCAGCATGCGAAATCACCCCAATATACAATACATGAGACGGATAGCACTGAACTATATACCAGCGACAATTTTAAATCGTTTACAGAAAATTATTCTCCGAAATAATTAGAGTAAGTTGTGAAAAACTATTTTTACGAACTGTAGTATCATAGTAGCCATATGGAAGACATGAAAAGGTGCCTCGGTTCTTCACTATATAATTTGAAGTATAGTCCAGTTGGTATTCAATAGCCACGCCCCAACAACACTACTTTGTCTGCTATAAATAACACTGCATTATTGGACGATTGGCAAATTTGTCAGATCGGCCATGAATCGACCTTGAACGAGATTTTGAAAAAAATCACACAATAAGCAACCAACATCAAAGCACACATGGATTATAAGTGTATCGCTAGAGAAAAGAAGTCCAGAGTTTTAAATGACATCAAAAAGATAATTTGATGTTGTCACAGCTTCATCACTGATAAGTATTATTTCACCTACACGAATTTACATGTCGTGTTTTACATTCACGCATTGATTATCGATCTTGATCTGAAAGTCATGGAGAACATATCGTGTTAAAATGGCTTATAGCTGCAGGTTAAGCGAAGAGAGAGAAAGCTACGTAACACTGCCATTTTTCTGCATGCTATGAAGATATTCTCCATTAGGTTACAATGAACTATCTCCCGACAGGTTATCACAACCCCGAGAAGACACGTTGTTGAATTCGTGTCAGCGGTATAGCCATACCATAATTCAACCCCGAAAATTTGTTATCGCTTGGACGGTATGTAGCCATATTGTTGACCAGCATATATTATAAAAAGACAAATTCTCATTCCCAGATAGCTATCCGAAAAAGAACTGAAAGAAATATCAAGAGAACGTTGAAAATAGAAACTCGAATTATGTGGCATTTTGAAATATCAATTACGAATTTATCACCTGTTTTCCAACTAGCAGGCCGGTTTCCGCTTATTAACCAATCACGAACCAGGTCATACGTATATGCTAATACCTCTTTTGGTAACTTCTGCGCACGACCACCTGCGATGTATTAGTTCCATAACATTATCTTAATATATGTATCAGCAAATAAAATATAGATGCGTGATAATGTTATGTGCGTTCATTATGTGCTTCGGTAATTTCGGTAATTTCGGTTTATCCCGGTAATCATTTTTTCATCGCGAATTTTGTCTCATTTCTCGATTGAGATTGTTAAGAAGACGTGAATTGTTTTCATTGATGTCAGCAAGATAGCCTGACGTGGTTATCTTCATTCACCTGGGTATTTGGCAGCTTTCCGATGGCACAGACCTTCTGTTTTCGAATTCAAGGAGTCGACCATGGATGTTCATATTTGTATGATTAATCAATCGGCCATACAAAACCAACTTCGTGTTTGCAGATCTGAAGATTTTGAACACTTTTACTCGTCCTCGAATATGTATTGTATCCAACCTACGAGTTGTGATAACCGTTGTCGAGGACTAGCTCTTAGTCGAACTGATATCTTAAAACTCCACCGCCAGCTTTTGGGCTCAAAGCAAAAGAGACTACGATCGAAGTCCATCTATGTCCTTAAAGATGTGCTTGTCTGTGCAGAAATGTATAAACCAAGTGATGCTCTTACGTGAAGTACATTCATCCCCAAGTTATCTATAATTGAAACTAGCATATCCCAGCAACACTCTATATTACCTATCTATAAAGTTTTCTTTGAAAAAAATACGACACTGGTATTTTGTGACACACCGACTTTGCGTAAAGCTTTTCTTAATTCAGAAAGGTCACTCGAGCAAAATCCGATCTTCAAGAGTGTAACTCAAAACACTTTAAGCGTAGAGCGTTCTGTTCTTTGATCCTGTGATTCGTTATACACTACCTCATAGGATTTCTAAGGTCTGTATATAGTTTTGTTGATGAAGAAAAAAAGCAATCGAAGAGCGCTTTTTAAGTGTCGTCTCGTCGACTTTAAGACAAGAGATGATTATAATTTCGACATCGTAAATTATCACATTCTGTTCAGTAATATTTCAGAGGGACCTGCATTTGGCGTAAATATAGCTCGCCTAGTAGCATTTGTTAAGTACTCTGTGAAGTGTGACGATTTTAATCCAGAAACTTTCTCAAATTTGGCGATACATATCGCTCGCTAGTAGCAAAAATACGAGAGTAGCGTTTGAGATCTTTGTCGTTACGTTTCGTAACATGTGTTTAATTCCGCTTAACCCGGGACTAGGGGTCATATGAATCCCATGTACTTCAAGATCCTCATGGTGTATGAACAGACACAATTAAAGCGCGACAGATATATCATTCTCTAGATAACGGCATTCATAACGAAAATCACATGGATGTATGACTAGTGATCAGCGATATTTTGAACATCGTAATGTTTTGCTGTCACCACTGAAAGTTGTTGCAGGAAACTAGACTATGTTTATGAATACTATGATTGATTTTTTTTTAAATTTGGTGTTAATGCTGTTTTTCGAATTCGGTTGTTGGATATATGGACGCGGAAATACTTTGATGGACGACTGCTGAATTTGAATAACCAACTGGACGTTGGTATTTGATCAACTTTTCATATGAGGCGTATGGGACTGGCGGTTTGAGAATATACCGTATTATGATTGCAAAGGGGTCGCAAAAGCAGGTATATTGCTTAGTCTAGAAAGTCCGTTCCATGTCACGTCATGAAAGGAGAAAATACGACGCATGTATCGATTATCAAATATTCTTTACCGATAGTATTACAAATTTCTATAACAAAAATAGTCATATTAGGGAATATTTAGGATGCCAATTTCATGAAGATTATATCTAGTAGAAATTTCATCAATATGTTGGCTCGTTAAAGAGAATGCCAGTTTAATGAGGAACAACGTTATTATACTGCCCACAGAAGAATATGATGTCGTTTCGAATAGATTTTGTGATGAAATCCACGAAATGGGGAACAGATCAACGAAGGATTCAAACCAATGAAGGTGTCAATACTCCCCTCAGTTCCATATACTTGCAAAAAATAATCGCTATCACCAAGTCAAGCTGAACCAGCCACTAGCTCAACTCTAGCAGAAATTTGTGTCTATAAACAACCAAGTTATTCATGCAGACCAAGAACTACAGCACACCAAGAAGTAGAATTGACAAACAGATAGAGCTTCGGTGGAATCAAAGCTACCTGTAGCCGAGCTTAGGGTATCAGGCGTCTACAGTCCATAATATGTGAGGTAAATGGTTGCGTGTTATATACTCGTAGATATAATCGGCATCTGTCTTATGATTATTTTGATATTCCTACTGAGTGCAGTATTTTGCGGTGAATGCAGGGCAGCTGTCTCTAGTGTCAACGTGACGAGTGATAATCCATAGAAGATGTTCAAAATGTCACAGAAATCCTTATCATCGATCTTTCCTCGCCATATTCTCATCGTTGGTCTATTTCCGTTAAAAAGAAGAAAGATCGACGATAAGGATTCACGGACAGGATCTTGATATCATTTTGACAGCTGCATATCGATGGTCACATCTGAAACTAACGAATGCTCAGTTGATTTCACATTGAAGAATTAAACCTATCACTTTTCGTCACTCTACTTTCAAATCACCAAGTTTGTTCTATTGCATTTAATACAGCTAAATTATTGTTCTGGTTCACCAATAATGAAACCGTCTCAATTGTCGATCGCTATAAATTCCTGAGTATGTTGTTCGACATCATTTTCTGACTGAACAGTTATTTCATGATTGCTCAGCGAAACCCCGAGGAAGATTTACAATGTATTATTCATCCAATATCGTATGATATTGTAACAGAGCAAATATTGCATGTAGTTTTGTACCGTGTTTCATAGATGGACATTTAGTCTGGGTTCTATAGCGTTGATGATCGCACCACGGCACGGGATATTCAATACTGATATCGAGAACAACTCAAGTTAACTAATTTAAAACAGGACCAATGAAAGTAAGACATAGATGGATAAATTTTCCGGCTAAACAATCACTATAAGAAAAGTTAATATAAGCGGTTAGTCCGTCATTCAATATTCAGGAGTCGTACATTTGAATATTTCCACGTCCATACTCCTAATACCCACTTCGTATAACAATAGCATCAGATTAGAAACCATTCATAGTATACACAAACATTTCTGGCAAGAGAGAAGCGGTCAATAATTTTTAATGACGCCCACAAGACACTATATGGATTCAAATTTCAAACCTGTACAGCTCAATCTTTCGTTTTTGAGGAGTATGATCACACTCTCACACCATCACACTCCTGAAATTTTAATTCAGGAGTGTGAAAAGCAGCACACGCCAAATGAAGTTCACCCTATGTTATAACTGGAGGAATGTGAGATCACACTCCCGAACAGAAGTTTAATAGTGTGATTTACAGCACGCTTTGCTTTTTTAAACTCGAAAGACTGATAGCTGATCAGTATTGTTAAATCCATATGCTTTTCGTTATAAAAAATCGTTATCTTGAGAATGATATACTTGTATCTCAGATACGTTTCGATTGTTCTGTTCATATGAAAACAAGTAAGATCTGGAAGTAAAGGTTAAGCGGGATTATGCTCAATTGGCGAAACGTTAACGCAAAAGATCTTGCTCGTTACGCGCTCGTGTTTTGCTATCAGCGTGCGATATTTGTCGACAAATTATTTATTTGAGGTAAAAAGTTCTCAAAACTAAAAGAAAATATATTGCATTGAAAACTATTACACCCATTCAAAGGTGACACCCCATATCATTCTAGATGACTATATTTCGCCTTTTTTGTTACAAAGGAACTGATATGTATTGGACCTCTGTGCATTGCCTGTCCAATTTTGAGACAGAAAGACTGACATCGAGTCTTGACCGTAAAGTCGTAATGTGAAACAGATTTAGTACCATTTACTTGAGAACCGTATGAAACAAACGATATGGTGAAAATAATTGAGAGGTCGAGAATTTAGAAATAAAGAAATGTCTATTTTTCACATCCTATTTTTTACCAGACTAAATACGCGATGAGTTATACACACCATAGTGTATGCATATTTCATGCTGGATACATTCTCACTGTCCGATTTGATAAAACATATACAGGATGTTGAACATTGAAAACTACATAATAATTCACCACTCAACCACACGCAGTATCATATTCAATATGATTATCCTTCTTCTTTAAATGGTACCCACTAGAATTCTGTGCAAATCTCAGGAGCCGTTGTGATAGATAAGAAGGTTCTGGTGATTAGTGTCCCTTTCATATCCTTTTCTATTGCAACCAGGGACGGACACTTGTCCCCAATGTGGGAAAAATGCCCTAGCTGGGTTAGAAGATAGGGACCGGACACTCCTAGCCAAGGGACAT
>JAVTVY010006563.1:0-41052 GCA_036873755.1 Hanleya hanleyi | reverse complement strand
AGTAACTCCCCTAGCTCCAAAACGGCTATTTCCATACCCTTGGGCCACACGAGTTGCCTCCCTTGCGTCAGTGTGTGCAGATGGCGCTATGATCGACGCCGTGATGTGGAAAGGGCGTCCCCACACCATCCTGGAGCCGCCATTTTGTTTGTTGATTTTCTGCGGAGATACACGGGACAATAAACGCTCGACCCTAGGGTGGTACAGATGCTAGACTAATCCTATTAACATGGTACAACACCTATAGATTATGTTTATTATTATTATATGGCTTAGAGGTTCTTTTGAGGGTAATGTGAGGGTTTTTTCTCCCCGTGACCTCCCCGCCGCCTCGTTTGCTCCCTTGCGCCGCCATTTTGAACCCACCACCACCACCCACAGGCCGCCATTTTGAACCCACCGCCACCTCCCACAGGCCGCCATTTTGAACCCACCACCACCACCCACAGGCCGCCATTTTGAACCCACCACCACCACCCACAGGCCGCCATTTTGTATACCTCACTCGACCCCATCGGACCATGCAGCGTATTTCCAGTCTAGGGACTACTTTTTCTCCGCGGAAGCAGACCGCATCACCGCCACGACCGCATCACCGCGGAGGAATACATCCCCTTTTCCACATGTACACACACGCCGCCATTTTGTACACACATCCACAGAACATGTGACGTCATATGCAGATTTCTGAGGTCAAATTTTCTCGCTTCTCTTTGGCTGTCACCTCGTTTCCTCCTCAATTATGCAAATTTCTGAGGTCAATGAGGTTCAATTTGCTCTTACTATACTACTCACCCAGGTGTATGTGTACATGTATGTCCACTGTGCATTCAAGTGTGAAAAACAATTGTTTAAACTATTAATTGTGGTTTAAACTATTATATAAATCATACATATTTGAATTTTCCTTTGGCCCACATTATACTGTAATAATCACCATAAGTTGTATCATGTTTATGAACAAATCGGCCAAGGGCACAGTTGAGAAAAGCATTTGATGATAAATCTGTGGCAGTACATGCAGGATCCAGAATCCATTCAGGAATTCAGCGACAAGTACATTTTGAAGACAAGTCATGTTTTGAACAATGTTCAACATTTACCCGGGACCCACTTTTGATTTAAGGCCCGAAAATCTCATATATTTCGACTTTTTCTCATGAAAACCTTCACCAATGCTTTGAAATAAGTCAATTTGGCATGGCAAAATACATTTCAGAATATTTTTTTTGCCGAGTGAACATTTAAATTTCTTTTTCTTGAACCAAGCAGCAGAACGGGTCTCCTCAACCACCACAACTATGAACGCATTCGGTGGAAATAATTTTATTAAACACCAAAAAACTACCAAATTTGGAACATACAATGTAGTAGTGACCTGTCTTACACTTCCTTATTTCCGATATTTTATTAAGAAAATTCCTATATTTTGGCAAATTTCCTCCTATGTTTTCTCCTATATTTTCACTGTGGGCCACTTGCAGGCCTGTGTTTTGTTTGTGTTTTAATCCAGGAAGTCAAATGGAGTCAGGCAAATTCTTCAATATCGATGCATGTTTATGCGAAACAAATGTGAAAATAGAACCATAAATCTATATACATTGTGTTCAGATTTAGTTCCGGGAAAGCGCGACCTGAAACCCCGGAGCTTCCGGGGCCTAGGCGGTCCCTGGACCCTCGCCCGTCGGGCTCTGAGGACCGCATATTTCAGCTTTGTGTAACTGAATCGGTATCATACTGGTTCTAATGTTCCATGATATAAACGTCATCATGTTTTTTCATGTGTTAAATATAATTAGAAAGTCAAATGGAATCAGGCATGAAGTATGATTTTTTCAATATCGATGCGTGCTCTTAAATGCGAAACAAATCTGCATACATTATGTTCAAATTTATTTCCTGGAAAACGCTTAGAACGCATCCCCAGAGATTTGGACTTCGGAGCTTCCGGAGCCTAGGCGGCCCGTGGACCCTCGCCTGTTGGGCTGTGAGGTTTTCCTTGTATTATCTTTGTGTGACTGAATCGTATCGGTAGGCATATTGAGTTCCCTTCAAAGAACTAAAAGTCATCGTTTTGTATGCATGGTATGTTTTAAATATAACTAGAAAGTAAAATGGATGAGGTGCAATGACTGGAATCCCCCCCCCCCCCCCTGGTAAAAAATGAACCGTCCCTAAACACTGAGTGCAGAAATACCTGAACCAAGGCCACTATAGTCCACCACTCAGAGACAGAGCTATTGGAGTGACAGAAGATAAAAAAAAGAATATATATATAAAGGAATATATGATTCATATCGAAAATAATGTTTAAAAGTATACTAAACTGGCATGTTCTAAGGCCTAATCTCATTTGAAAAAGATTATACCAGGCGCCACAATGACATGCATATCCACGGAAACAGAACTAATATAAACGATAAGTAACTTGTACATTGAAGCGGCAGGGACGTGTCGCGATTACGTTATAAATTGGGTAGAAGGGAGGTGCAAGGATCTATAACCATGTGTAAATCACGTGACTATAGACTTATAATGTCATGCACTTTCCCCAGACTTACCTTTTACTCTGGGAAGCACGGATAAGTTCGGCCCTATCGGGATCCTGCAAGGGTGGTAATACATGTAATATGTTAAGACCTTTATTTTTCAACGGTTGGCTTATCCTTATAAACACTGTTGCGTTTGTCTTTTTATTGTGAGAACTATGTACATGATCAACAGATACATGTTTCTATAAATCTTATTTTGATATGAATATATTGGCCGTGAGATCGACAGATATGAAGTTATCTCAGTTTGAATGCTTGTTTTTACATAAAACCAGCCTCCATTTTCAAACGTTTGTTTTTCGATAATTCATAATTGTTCAATTAATTGATGACATTACCGAGTGGAAGACAGCTTCACATGAATTCCACGGTCAAGGAATCACGGTTCGGAAGGTATTACACTTTAAAGCACTCCTTAGAGAAAATTTGGCAGCCATAGCTCAATTGTAAGCTATATAACGTCAACAGCTTATAATTGAGCTATGGCTACCAAATTTTTTTGCGACTTTGTTTCGGTCTGATTATTCTAATATGCTGTCTCATACTAACACACAGTGTACCCAAACTTGCCCTCCCATACGAATGGATTGATTAAGTCATCATACGGGTTAAAACTAGTCCGTGACCGAATCGCCAGATTTCGTGACAGAATCACGATTGCGCGTTTTAAATGTTCTCGATACCTTTTTTTACATGGCAGTGTGACTAACGTCACAGGACCTACGAAGTAGGGTTTGATATGATTTAAGTGTGTTAGCGCATTTCCATTGTCTTAGGAGGCATTAGGACACGTTTTTGCCAATTTCGAGGTTTATAGGTCACCTAAGTCGGTCAAATTTTCATCAAAAGTAGGTCGGCTCAGAACTTGCTGGTAACAGTCCCCTAATGCACATTCATGAAACAAGGTTCTAATGACAACGGTTTTCCTTATTTTGCCGGAGAAAGAATTTGGATGCACTGACTCACTGACTCACTCATTACCGGACAATTTGCAAATGAGAGCCTACTTCGTATGGATAAGTAAATATTTTCTCCGAAAATTATTCCATGAATGAATTTTTAAATTTTCGTCATAAAGTTAAGACTCTGAGCTGTTATTTCGTCCGACGTATACTGATCCTGTCAAAGGGATATCTTCCCTACAGATCTAATTAAATGGTATGCCTTTCAGTAAATGCAACTCTTCCACCCTGCAGAATCTAAAATTTCTCGAGTTGGTCAGGTTCATAAATTGTTAGAAAAATAATTCGCACATAAAACATGTCTTCTGGTTAATGGTGTATTTCTGGTTAATGGTGTATTTCTGGTTAATGGTGTATTTCTGGTTAATGGTGTATTTCTGGTTAATGGTGTATTTCTGGTTAATGGTGTATTTCTGGTTAATGGTGTATTTCCAGAGATCATACGAAGGGAATAGAAAAACGCATACTAATATATTGCAAACGAAAAAATGTGATGTGAATTTTTTTCCTGCGAAAATGGTCTGTTTTAGCCATATCTTCTTTCCGTGGAATTCATGTCCAACGAAATAATGTTGTCTCATTTGTTCGGATTTGGCCTAGATCTAGATATTTTTCTATGAAATTTTATGTTTATTGTTTTTAAATGAACATAAAATGGGAAAGTCACACTCTAAAGAGCAATATCCAGAATATTATTTGGAAAACTGAAGCACCGCTATTTTAGTTACTAAGTTCAAGGCCGCCATGCCTAAGGACCATGTATGTTTGGATGGGTAAATGGCCCCAGAACAGGTGCGGTGGAAGTGTCAAAAATAAAATATCACATATACAAGAAATTGTTCAGTTGGCAAGAAGTACAAATTGCATACTAGGAAAATTCTCAAGGCACTGAGTCTCATCATTCTCGAATAACAGGGTGGTGAAGTAGTGCATTCGTGCAAAATCGCCAATTTTGATGCGAAAACACCTCATATTTCTTCTATATACATATGAAGATAAACGACAACCAGAACCAGCTTGATACAGCATACTCTCGCTGTTCCATTGTGCAGTCGTAGACCAAATCTGGTTCCGGTTATCGTTTATCTTCATGTGTTTACAGAGAACAATAGGAATTGTTTTCATTTCAGAATTAAGTATTTTGCACAAATGCACTACTTTACCGCCCTGTTACTCGAAAATTATGAGACTCAGTGCCTTGAAATTTTTCTGAGTACAAAATATAATATTGTACTTCATGCCAATTGGACAATTTCTTGAATGGAAGTATTTTATTTTGGTACTTCTACATTGTACCTGACCTGGGGCCATTTACCCATCTAAATATACAAGGTCCTTTCGATTCTCCATGATTAATAGTTTTCAAGAATAGACGTATGCATGGAGAAATCGAGTACCGGTAATGGAATTACAGGGATCAACAGATTAGAGGCTGTCAACTGGTAAATGATGCTCCCGCATTGATTTCGCGTCACAAGTGTGAATTGCCAGCTTAAGGAGGTTCCAAACAAATCAATTTTACAGCTACTGCGTATGTTTCTGCGCATGTACCACACTATGGGTATTTAAATGAAAATGAATGGATAAAAACTTTAATTTTGAAGAGAACAGTTGTGAAAGCATTACGGAATTGGATGATGTTCCCAAATTTCAAGGAAAATAGCTAGCCAGCAACGTTTGGAACGCTGGCAAATTGACTGAGCAAAATCAAGGCAATTTCGCTTCACGACCATGTTTGGCCATGTTGGCATACCACTGTCTTGAACACAAAATCTGTTGACCCCCAAAAGTTATTAGATTTTCTGATTTAGCATTATTACAGGAAACTATAGAGGCATTTTGGAGGTAATGGCATTTTGAATTCTTAGAAAATCTGGGGGTTTTCAATGAAAATATAGGCATTTGTCGCAGAATTCCTATCTAATCACACTTCATAGAATAGGATTAAATCATAGTTGACCATATTACATTTCAGCTTATGCAATTAAGCTACAATTAAGGTAGATACTTCATGCAGGCAGCTATTGTCTGAGTCTTTGTGCAGCTGAAAGGGCTCAACTCACATTATAGTCCCCAGAGTTGGCTATTGTGTGCATTGTCTCGTGATCCTTACCTGGAGTATAATTCCCAATTAATCAGGCGAACATTTTGCCAGGCATAATAAGAGCAAACATTTATTTATCAAAATAATTTCACCTCGAGAAAGAATCGATATACTAAGCTGAATATAATAACAACAGCTTTTGATAACCATGGTAACTCACCCTGAAAGATTCAAACCAGTATAACAGGTATCGTAATGGTCGGGGAAGTCTGAGGATCCAGAACGGCATAATCTTATCACCGCTCATCTCTTCACCAGGCCTAAATGGGAATGTGTATATTTGTTACACAGTTTTAGTTTTTGTTCAAAACGTCTGATGGCTTCTGGAAGCAGTTCGAATTTTTTTAAAAATAGTTTAATTCTTTCTTGAAATGTTTACGACATTATGATATAGATATTTATAAACACGTGAGACAAAAATGGTGGTCTGGTTTAGAAACCCCAGAGTTAAATTGGATTGGTAATAGAGAGGGGGGGTAGGAGTGGGTAAGGTGTATTGTTAGAACAAACAAGAAGAAAATAGAATAGACGGAGAACAATAGGCGGACAATAATCTTTAATGGGCTTGACTATTACACAATGGTTTCTTTTTTGTGTTATTATAATCGACATAATGAATTCTTGCGTTCATATTTCATGTCATATCTACATGTATAATCATAACGCAATCGAGCTAGAACTTTCACATATTGTGTACGTATATATTTTCTTGTTGTTACATTAGAAAAACTATTATTTTTCGGACATTAAAAATTCACATTTACATTCAGTAAATTAATGAAGATCTATATTCTTGTGCTGGTTCTACTTTTACTCGTAGTTTAAAGCAGACTCACAGAAAGTGGTCGAACATCTTTCCATCATCTCCAAATACTGCGGGTAAACCGATCTTCTCCATTGCGTATTTCACGTCAGGTATTCCGATTTTGACAAGCTATTAATGTACACACGGAGGTGGAATTAGGATGAGTATTGAAAAGATTGAGGAACCCATAAAAAGATTAAAAAACAAACAGACTATCAAATACTTATAGAAAGTCAGGTTGAAATTCCAGGATAATCCATGCACTGAAATATTCATGGAATTCTGTCGACATTTCAAAAAGAAACTCCAAATAACAGGAAGGAGGAACCGAACGAATCTGGAACTGAGCTCAGAGAATACATGAACATTTATAACAAAGCTGTATCTTCACAACTCGTGTTTGAAGATAGAAGCAAAAGGACAGTTTGAAGCGAAAATCCTTAATTTAGAGTAAAATGTTGTCTACCACATGCAGGTTCAATATTCCAAATATTCCATATTCTGATTTAAAATACAAATGATCGATCTAGAGATTTTATGCAAAAGTGTGTTGTGATATCACCAACTGACATCAAGATAATCAGCTTAATCTATGCTAGAATATTTCCAAAGTTATTTATGTGGTCTCCTTGAAACTCATTGCGAATTCATAGCATGATGCACACTACTAGTGCTATTTTGTTGATTTGTTTCATAATTTTCAAAAATATGGTTACCATAGAAGCAGGTTACATGGTTTTTATATCTGAAAATCTATAGTTTAGAAAATTTTATTTACTTGGTACTGAATATTCCGTACCAGATCCTAAGGATATACGTGATTTATACCTAGCTACTTAAGTATAAGAAGTATGGAACTTGGTTAGCAATTACTATGTTATTCTGGAACAATTGGTAACCAAGTCCTGAAAGTGACATCCAGTTAACACTAAGTACCATGTTAATGGAATGTAAAAAAAAAGTGTTATGGAAGAGATGATTTGTCATATCTTCTCTAAATCTAGATCTCTGTGCGACACAATATTTGAAGTGCTGTATCTTGGCATCCAGTGACAATATTTGGAAGACGACAAACACATTTAGGTTCAACTTCAAACCTGTTCTAATGAAAGCATCACGGATGAATTGGAGTCAGCTTACACTGTGTCCTTGACGTTCCAATGCTGTCTTCGCCATGTCGACGGCTCTGTGGCATGCTGGGATAGCGGGATAGTAACCATCGTCATGGTAATATCCAATCCTGAGAGACCGGGTGTCGTCGTATATCTGAAAGTAAAAACGATGAACTAGAATTAACCAGACAGCAGGAACTGGATTCAGAAAGGATATGTGACGACTATACGGGAATAACTCCGTTGTGTGTGATGGTAATCAAGCTGATTTTTTTTTTCAATCCAAAACCTGCCAAAGCAGATTATTCTACAAGTTTACATACTGAAATATCAGCCTCGAAAAAATTACGATGCTCCGTTGTATAATAATAGAGATACGATTGATAAAAATGTGCTCCTCGGCCTGATTTGGTATTTTTTAAGGCATTTACAGTGAGGATTTTCTCTTATAGCAAAAATATGACACCTCAAACCAAAATAATTTTGTCACACAATATATTAGAAAGATTGTTTATTGGAAAGAACCACGAATGATTTTGGTTTTAGGTGTCATATTTTTGCTACAGGAGAAAACCCTTCATGAAAATGCTCAAAACTACCAAAATAAGACCCGGAAGCACATTTTGATCAATCATATCTTCATTTTTATGCAACTGAGCATCTCAGTTTTTTCGAAGGGGATATTTCAGTATGTAAACTTCAAGAAAAATCTTATATGGCAGGTTTTGGGGGTAGAAAAAAATCGGCTTTATTACCATCACACACACACAAAGGAGTGTTTCGTAGGTAAACGTCACATATCCTTTATGTTGAAGGAAATGATGAATTTATGGTAAATAAATATGGAAATAAATTGATGAAAGTTGAGAGCTACTTCCCTTATAGCATTACATAAAGAGTTACGTCCCCTATTCGCGACTGTCTACCGAGATCGATGAGATCGATGCATCTATACCGGTCTGACATTTATTTACCTACCTCATCTCGAAAAGGTATTGGTGGTATAGTAGAGTCCAGGTCATATAATTCAGGAACCAACACTGCTTTCATGAAGGACACAAGTGACTCCACGTCTCTCCCCATTGGACCATTGGTTACGTTAACTGTCACAGTAGAAATGTGTAATGTTATCATAAAAGAATACCAGTAACATAATGTGTGTTACCATGAACCCCTATACCTTGTCAACGTATAGGGTCCATGGTGTTACTATTGTAAAACATGAGGCACCAGAGGTGCTAGAACCCCTCAACTCTGTAATATTCTAGAATAAAATATCAGTTATATCACGAGTGTGTGTACATGTGGCAGAGTAGTGTGATCAACAGTTTATTGAGCTGCCTCACTAAATGCCATATTGTGCATGTAAGCATCGTTTTGTTCGTTTGTTTTTTTTTTACATTTTTGCTTCTAAGCGCCCAGAACTATATTTTATAGTAGACGACTGGTTTGTTTAACACTTGACAATTCAGCTTTCCATTAAAGTCTATTATCGTAATTGTCGCCAACCAACGTTTTGAATCTCCAATTATAAAGGCAAACAACAGAGCAGAAGGACGATGGATGCAAGCTACTTTATTCAGAACAGAAACCCAACTATTAAGGCAAGGTTTACTGATAATTTTATCCACACAGGCCACTAAAAATCCTCCCTCCCCACCCAGATTTATTTAAAAAAATGATGCTAAAAAAGGATTTTTTTTTTAACCAACCAGCCTAAAGCTTTGCTTATAGTTTCTGCCACCCCCCACCCCCTTGAGCCCGACGAAGTCCAAGTATGGCTATAGGGTTCCATCAAATATATTTGAAATTTCCTTTGGAAGGTAGTTTCAGTTAGCTTTTATCAAACAGAATAGCTTTGGGACGTTTGAAGAAGTCGGAACCAAAATGATCACGCACGTGGTCGTTGTTGTTGTTGTAAATTGCGCCTGTCGCACTTTCGTTATCAAGTTCGATTTAGAGATTTAATTCTCCTTCAGCAAAAACGTCTCATAATTCGTTTATACTTTACATCTGAAGATATAACCCCTAGCAAGTAAGTCGCTAGTTCAATTTAATATGTCACATCAAGAAAACAGACGTACGTCACCTCAAAGTACCGGTAAAGATGAGCTGCTGGTTGTCACATAAATAAATGAAGTCTGCAATAGGGGTTTTAGCGCGTATGGATACCTGAACTTGCTACTTATACTATAAAGGTTATCAAGACGTGAAAGTGATGAAAATTGCACATTAAGCAATTCATATAATTAATATCATCACCAACCTTACGTAACTTGAAAAAAACGTGCGCAGATCAAACCTTGGACTACCTTGGACTACATTCGCAGGCGGATCAATCCTTGAGAAAAAAATTACGGGATGGCCATGCATGGGTTATGTCCCCTGGTATTTCGTGGAGAGCATTGATCATTCAGAAAAAAAGGAAGGATAATTTGGTATTCAGGGACAAAGCGGGCAATATTCCGTTGATATTTTGAAAGCAGGATGGAGAGAAAAGACTGATGAAAAGGGAAACATATGAAACGGACTGTAGAACTACCTTCAATTATTCTTGGAGCAGTTTTCATTTGGGTTGCATCGGGTACCTTATTCAGCAAAGACCATTCCATTACCCGAGGGTTCCCGATTGTCAGTAGAATTTGACCAAAGCATAATTCATAATAAAACTTATTTTAAAAAAAAATTATAAAATGATTTCACTATATCAATAACCCAAAAGATACAAAAGGCACACCTACAAAACACATTCTGTACTGGATAGAAGTTTTGAGCACCTGCCTTCAGGAGTTTTCAAGATATGGAATGTTAACGAAAATGGTACGGACAGACGGACGGACAGACGGACCCACAACAATACCCCTATGCCCATTCGGGCTGAAGGGTAATGACTCCAGCAGTGACATCAAGTTCTACTTGAGATTCACATTAAACGTTTAAGGAATGAGAACACGACACAGGTATGGTGGACGAAGGATGGGAACTATTTATTTTACTATAAAAGTTTTAAAGAGAAGGAAATATGTGTAAAGCGCCCAACTAATCTTCAATATTGATCCTTTAATCCTCATATGACACTATCAGTAAGCAAAATCATTTTAAGAGTTACATAGCGCAAACACCTTACTGATAACAGATAATTATATCGCATATACACAGTTTGCGTATATGGCTATACACAGCGCTAATCACTGCTTGAAAATCAGTTTTAAAGCCTATGAAACGATGCGCAGTTGACATGTAGTAAAACTAAACATCCATACGGAGATAAATAAAGGTTCCAGTCAATCGCCCAGTTGTTGACTGGATAAATAAACTTCTTGAGTGATCAATGACAGACCCCTGTGGCGCATGCACCTCCATTGTGAGCGCATGTACCCCCATTGTGAGCGCATGTACCCCCATTGTGAGCGCATGTACACCCATTGTGAGCGCATGTACACCCATTGTGAGCGCATGTACCATTTAAGCATATGTACATCCATTGTGAGCGCATGTACCCCCACTGTGAGCGCATGTACATCCATTGTGAACGCATGTACCCCCATTGTGAGCGCATGTACACCCATTGTGAGCGCATGTACCCCCATTGTGAGCGCATGTACCCCCA
Organism: Hanleya hanleyi; assembly: GCA_036873755.1. Taxonomy (NCBI): domain Eukaryota; kingdom Metazoa; phylum Mollusca; class Polyplacophora; order Lepidopleurida; family Hanleyidae; genus Hanleya; species Hanleya hanleyi. Next base: position 29,907 of record JAVTVY010006563.1, on the reverse strand, counting down.
TTGTGAGCGCATGCACACCCATTGTGAGCGCATGTAACCCATTGTGAGCACATGTACACCCATTGTGAGCGCATGTACCCCCACTGTGAGCGCATGTACATCCATTGTGAACGCATGTACCCCCATTGTGAGCGCATGTACACCCATTGTGAGCGCATGTACTCCCATTGTGAGCGCATGTACCCCCATTGTGAGCGCATGTACACCCATTGTGAGCGCATGTACCCCCATTTGAGCGCATGTACCTCCATTATGAGCGCATGTACACCCATTGTGAGCGCATGTACCCCCATTGTGAGTGCATGTACACCCATTGTGAGCGCATGTACACCCACTGTGAGCGCATGTACACCTATAGTGAGCGCATGTACCCCCATTGTGAGCACATGTACCCCCATTGTGAGCGCATGTACCCCTATTGTGAGCACATGTACCCCCATTGTGAGCGCATGTACCCCCATTGTGAGCACATGTACCCCCATTTGAGCGCATGTACCCCCATTGTGACCGCATGTACACCCATTGTGAGCGCATGTATACCCATAGTGAGCGCATGTATCACCTCCATTGTGAGCGCAATTTTCTTCTCAAAATTCGACATCAATGGTATCATAAACCGAAGGTCGCGAGGGAAGGACAAGTACCAGAGTTAGGCAAAATCAGTCATGTATTCTGATGAATTTGCGTGTCGCTGACTACTCGTGGGTTCAATTCCAGGTCAACTAGAATCTCTAGCTTTCTTTCTTTCTCGGTCAAAAATGCAAAATCGCTCGTTAGCGGCCATTACGCCATACCAAATCATAATTTCTTTAAATCACGTGCACCATGCGCATTGAGAAATCTCTGAGAAACAAATCGGCGATAATAATAGCCTCTTGGATTTCAAGTTTGAAATTTTTATCAGGGTTATTACAGAACAAAAGCCAAAATTGGTATCAATATACCCCCGCGCAATTATCTGACCTCGATTGTGGTAGGGCCTATGTGTGTGTTAGCAATTAAAACATAAAATTGTGATTTTAATGCGTGAAACATAATAAGCAAAGACTTTTTCATAACTCAAAAGAAACCCCAAATTCTAAATCGAATTCTAATAACCAACCTGCAGTCTGCGGGTAACAATCGTATCCCAGAAAGCTGAAAGATAAAAATAGTGATAAACAAGTCAGTGAGTATTTTAACGTCGTTTTCAACGAATTTTAGTAAATAAACGAAGTTATACACCAATATTCAGTATTAAACTAGGACTAGTGTGCCATTATCGAGCCGCAGAACTTTTAGGAGTTGTACATTTTCACGATTGTTCAGGATAGAATATATGGACAATGTTGCTAGCCTTTGTTTTCTCCCACTTGGTCACTGAGTTTATGTGAGGCGAGATCTTTCCCTTATCCATGCATTGATCTACAGCCAGCTAGCATATCTGACGAGAGAGGGCGCTTTTTCTTCTGAATACAAAATGGCGAATAGTTTTAGCTATAATTTAAGGAGTTTGCTTTGGTGCTCAAAACATTGATATTTTATAATTTTCATTACGTAATTGTATAAACATTTTATTCTGTTCACTTTCTAATCAAGATACGCAGATCGAATTTGTATAAGCAGTGTTGATCTAATATCTTCCCGTCAGTTGCTATGCTGGGGCAGTTTCTCTTGAAATGATTTGTTTCTTGGCATTGATAACACAACCGGTCTGTGGCTGGGTGAGCCCTCTCCCTACCTCTTGGTGGTGGTGACCTATTCTACTGCGTCAGGTGTGAAATTTCTTTTCTTACTGCTGAATAACTGATGTCAGTCAAGTTATCTGGTCTTGAATCAAAATCAGTCCTGCTATCGTATCTTGAAGGACTGCGATTGGTTTAGCTTTCTTTGGGTAACTTGTTTCCGTAGTTCGAGAAAGGCTATAGCTGGCTTCTCGTGAATGGATTGCTTCAGATGACTATGCAATGTATTTTCGCTTAATTGAAAACACGATGTCTTTTCTCTATCCAATACACAGCATTTCTCAGCCTGACAATTCCCTGAACAAGCTACGTCGGATCATAGAAGTATGCCCAAAGTGACCCGCAGTGAAATAGGATCGGGCATCGACTACCTAGTCATCTACCCTGGGGCCAGTGTCTTTCCTTCCTTGAGCATAACAATACCTGGTCTGTGCAGGTCGTATTATCGACAGCACCTAGTTGGGCCATTTGAATACACTAGAATGCCGCCCGGGTGGATCAAGGGGCTGGCAATATTTCAACGACTGATGCACTCTTCGAAAGTGATAGTATATTCCTCGATGACATCATAGTCTACTCTTCAATCTTGCAGGGCCATCTGTAGAACATCAGATTATGTACAGGTCTTCTGTAGGTAAGGGCACAATACATGCTTGTACAGAGAGAATGTATTCCACCTTTTTCGGTTCCACTAGCATTTGTGGATTCTTTAACGTTGTCTGATGCCATAACTATCACACCTCGGACTAAGAATATGTATGACTGCGCTGGAATCGAGGCAGCCACATGAAGCATTGTCTATGGACTTGATTTTATATGAAAAACGAGCTCAGAAGATACTAACCGATATATTCACAAAATGCACAGGTATCAAAAGTGCTGGCGAAAGAATGGTTCATCCGGTTTAGTGTTTCGTGCAGACTCCACGATTACCAACGGTGGAAACTTTAAAATCAACCTATCGAGCAGCTTCGTAAGCGCTATGACATCCACAAAGCCCGACCAAATCATTCTGCCAGAACATATCTTTCCTCCCATATCCCCTTAAACCATTAGGGTAAAAACAAACCTCAGTCGTTCACAAGTAGGCTTCAATCCACAAATTCCAGAGAAAGCTGAAGGAACTCGAATACTTCCAAGTAGATCGGTCCCGACCCCCAAAATAGATCCCCCACCGCCTATAAGGGCGCCCTCGCCCCCAGAGGAACCACCTGGAATTCTCGTGGGGTTATGAGGGTTTCCAGTAAATCCAAATATAGGGTTCACACAGGCAAAGCTGAAAGAGAACGTGTTTGCGTATAGACATCAGGAATTCGAGTAAGTTCATCCGACCATATATCAGTTTGCATTGTATGGTTTAGTCGAACAATTGAAAGCGGAATACAATACAGTGTGGGCATACAATGATCACACCCACGCCAGTTTTTAACGCAAACACGTTTAAATTTCCTATTAATATTTTTACTGATTTAGCCAAATCTGTTAACATAATCCCAGCATCAAATTGTATTCCTATATATATAGTTCCGTGCAATTCACTGGGTAAGATTTAGATATCAGGGGGAAATATAGTAAAATCAAAGCTCTTAAAGTACTGATGTCGGGTTCACTTGCATCAGAGGGTTTTATTAGTCCCATAGTTGTGATCATTTAAGGGAGGAAAGTGGTGTTCGCTTTACATAGGGAATCGTCCTCAAGCTATTCGGTTTGTTGGGCCAAACTTTCATTTTTATAAAAATAGCCCAATGGGCTCCAATACCCCTCGGCTATCAGTTATTGTCTACACTCAGCAATCGTGCATTGCATAAGATATATTTTTAGAACTTTTGACAATATCATCTAGGTTAATAAAACTCTGATCTAGTAAGGCTGACTGTTGTTCTCTCATTTTAAAAATATTTAGGAAGTTAAGCCAGGTCAGCTTTTGCCAAGGCCCTAATTGATGGGACAATTTTACGCTTAGTTTCTGGTAGAGTATGACCAAATTTGTAGCTCTAAAAACACTCTTCTGTATAGCTCATAATCAGATTAAGAAATTCGATCTTGGGAATATAGATCAAGGTCAGTCATCTTCAACAATTTTCTGATCTACTTTAACTTAATTGCATATGGAACATGAATTCAGAGATCTTAGACTTAACATGTACAATTTGACCTTTAGAAAATAGGTCAAGTTCAGTGATATTCAATAGATTTAAGGTCCAGGCATAAACCGTATAAATTTGAACGATGTAGATATAATCCTTCAAAAAATATTGTACTAAATAGAATCTAACCTTGATAAAATAGGTCAAAGTCAGTCGTCTTCAGCACACCTCTGAACCATCACAAGAGATACACACAGTATTAATTTGGAAAGCCTAGCTATATTTTTTATGTTATATCATAATAAACAGTATATGACTTTGAAAAAATAGGTCAAGGTCAGCCAACTGGGATAGGCTTCTAGTCAATCACCAGTTGCATATGTAATATGAATTTGGAGACCCTAGCTTTAGTCCTTAAAACAATATAGCAAATATTAGAATTTTACCTTGATAAATTAGGTCACGGTCAGTCATTTTCAATAGGCCTCTGACCCTTCACCAGATGCATATGTGATATGAATTTAAAATGCCTGGCTGTAATCCTTCTTGAGATATCGTGTCCACAGACAGACGGACACACGGACACACGGACAGACAAACGACGCTGACGACGACAATACCCTTCGGGCAAAATTTGCCCGAGGGGTAAAAAAGATGTGAAATGGACCATTTAGTACAGCCTACATGCTGAATTATAAGACACGAAATAATGAAGGGCTGCCGATGCACGGCAAATTTTAAAAGAAATTGGAAAAATAAAATTTACTGTGATAATGTCCCAGTTATCACGTTCAATGCACAAGCTACCGTGTATTGCAAATGTGTATATGACTGTCAGACAGGAGAACGGTATTTTTTATGAATGCTCTCAAATGAGAAGTCTCCGGGCAGGAGATTAAAACTACACATGTGCAGAAGAAAATAGACAAAACGGAAAAGTGATAACAGAGTAGGGTTTACCCTAGGTAAGCCCGACAAAAATAAAATACCGATATTGAGGAAACACTTACGACATCAAAGTTTGTGGGGCATTAGTAATAACGAACGGAACAGCACCTTGTTTCTTCAGAACCTTTAGAAAAATAGTAAGATCCGACAAAAATTAATATCTCAATATAACAATCCCATCCAGGGGATACCATTGTCCATATACCTGAGGGTCTTCTGTCGAGAAAGGCTTCTTCAGGTCAAGAAAAGTGGTCAAAGATTAATACGAGTAGAATATAAATAGACAGTTCTGGGCCAGGGAATCCGGGAAGCCGATGACGTCATAAGTAGGTCGAGGTGACGTCATAAATAGGTCGAAGTCGTGCGGTGTTCGTCTATTTACAGTGTCATGAACATAGCCCAAGGGGTTGTAGGTCAACGTCTGTTCACCGGACCGTGACAATAGCCTGAGGTGTTTGCGGTGTTTTATGTCTGCTCAGCGGACCGTGTCTATAGCTTTTTGCGGTATTCGAGGTTATGGCCTATTTATGGAGCCATACTTATAGCCTGAAGGTGCGGTGTTCATCATCTATATATAAACCTATAACCCGGAGGTGCGGTGTTGTAGTTCAACGTCTGTTCACCGAACCGTGACTATAGCGTGAGAAATACTACGGTGTTCCATATCTGTTCAGCGGTTCGTGTCTATAGTTAGCGATGGAGCGTGACTAATGAAAGCACGAGGCTATTTTGCGCGGTGTCGACTATATACTTGCCTTAAGTAGGTCATCATATCGTAAATACACCGAAGTCGTATGGATTCCTATGTTGATACTGTTGTATTATGCTACATATATCCCGTAAATTCCTTAGCTATGCCCCTACAGCCTGCAAATTTTGTTTCGGAGTTTTAAAAAAAATTCGATTTTTTTTTTTGGACCGATTTTCGTCGAATTTTCCATAAATTATCCATGGCGATATCTCGGGAACTAAGACGGATAGAGACTCGCGGCTCGCGGCGATTCCTCTCGTATTGATGGACAATAAAGGCTCTATACAATTTTATCGCCCGACGGTAACTTTCGCCGCAATTAGACGATAATCGGTGTCACGTGATTTGACCATTTCTCGAGAGCCATTCTGGATCGTGAGATAGTATGCGTTGCATTTGAGTTGATGGAATATGAATTGGGGTTGGACGAGGTGGCAGTTGTTGTCGCCCTTCTTCTTTCACGAGTTCCTCATGCGCTAGCGCCCAGGACGTCTTATACCGTAGACATACCGTAGGGCCACTCTCCGTCATCGTATAGGGATGCTCTACTCCATTTGGTGGACGTAAAGCGGAAATCGGTGGTGTCTCCTATCTATGCATTAGACGCATATGTCTGAGCATACTATCGGGACGAGAGAGTGTCTTCTCACAAAACGTTCATGTACTCGACATGGTACCCGGTCAGATGATGGATACAGACTGAGGCTAATGGTGTACAAACGACCTTATATGAGCGCACACAGACACACACACACGCACACACACACACACACACACACACACACGCGCGCGCGCAGACGCACGCACATACACACACCCACACACACCTCCACCACACCCACACATCCTCCTCCTCCTCCACCACACACACACTCCACCACACTCACACACACACACACACACATACACATCCTCCTCCCCCTCCTCCGTCTCCTACTACTATAATATTGTTTCTAAAATAAGATATTTTCGTATGGTTCGATAGGCACTCGCGAACACCGCGAAAAGTGATCAATCACACGTGTCCACGGATAAAAGGTATGACGCTGTAGGGACCTATTCGTGGTAAGCTACAAAGAAATAATTTTCGACGCCGAATAGCGGCGAAAGTTATACAGATACGATAACGGTAGACCTCGACACCAGGAATACAACGCCGTAAGCAGCGTGCGCGTATGTCGCTTATTTCTCGAGAAATGGGCAAATCACGTGACACCGATTATCGTCTAATTGCGGCGAAAGTTACCGTCGGGCGATAAAATTGTATACAGCCTTTATTGTCCATCAATACGAGAGGAATACGACGCCGCAAGCTGCGAGTCTCTCTCCGTCTTAGTTCCCGAGATATCGCCATGGGTAATTTATAGAAAATTCGACGAAAAGTAAAAAAAAAACAATCGAATTTTTTTATACTCCGAAACAAAATTTGGAGGCTGTAGGGACATAACTAAGGAATTTACGGGATATATGTAGCATAATACAACAGTATCAACATAGGAATCAATACGACTTCGGTGTATTTAAGATATGATGACCTACTTAAGGCAAGTATATAGTCGACACCGCGCAAAATAGCCTCGTGCTTTCATTAGTCACGCTCCATCGCTAACAATAGACACGGACCGCTGAACAGATATGGAACACCGTAGCACTTCTCACGCTATAGTCACGGTTCGGTGAACAGACGTTGAACTACAACACCGCACCTCCGGGTTATAGGTTTATATATAGATGATGAACATCGCACCTTCAGGCTGTAAGTATGGCTCCATAAATAGACCATAACCTCGAATACCGCAAAAAGCTATAGACACGGTCCGCTGAGCAGACATAAAACACCGCAAACACCTCAGGCTATTGTCACGGTCCGGTGACCAGACGTTGACCTACAACCCCTTGGGCTATGTTCATGACACTATAAACAGACGAACACCGCACGACTTCGACCTATTTATGACGTCACCTCGATCTACTTATGACGTCATCGGCTTCCCAGCTTCCCTGGCCCAGAACTGTCTTTTTATATTCTACTATTACTTTATTCGCAAGACCCTGCAGAGAGGAAGCTCCGAGTAACGCTTTTTTTCTTTTCTGGCGAACATAGAGAGCTGCATTGTGGCTTATAAAGCTGCACGTATTGCTACCCTACTGATTTATTTGTACACGTCGGTAGCATGGCCTTCAGTGTAAAAGTACACCTGTACCAGATGTAAGATCAGATCTCCAACAGGTATAGACATAGATGTAGAAGTACAACGTATCCTCATTTCGTCAAACTACAACGTATCCCCACCAGGGGGCAAAGGTTGAACAAGTCCTTCCAGATATGGAAGTACAACGTATCATAGTTAGGTCGAAGTACAACATAAGTAATAGTAAGCCGTGAAATTCTGGCCCAAAAATACAGGAAACAAGCAATAAGAGATTGCTTAATTGTATGGCCCCCTTCCACTTTAATCCGACACTGCCCCGCCATTGTGCTGTTCTGTATTGGTTGGTGGAGGCCTAATTTGGATAAATATAAAAATTCTGTTTCAGTCACTTTTTTCGCCATGGCTCGCATAATATATATTCCAAGTATCAAGTCGATCGACCAACAAGTGATAATACAATGCTTTGATGCAAGATGGTCGCCGGGGCTTTCGCCAAATCCAAAAATGTGACCTGGTTACGAGACCTACATTCCTTGGAGTATATTATGGTGAAATTATGAAGCGATCTGTGAACTTTGAATTTTGCACCCAATTCATCCTTTTTGGGGCAATTTCATACTTCGGGACCTATGTGGTCTGCTTTGGAATGTAGAATAACATATATATAGTCACTATCCCCGTCCAAATCGGTTAATTGGAAATAGGATTATTTTAATTGGTCGATCAAGGCCTAATTTGCATAAATATCACAACTCTGCTTCAGTCACTTTCTTCACTTTGATCTAATTGTACAATGTATATCCCAAGTATCAATCCAGTCTGGACAAATATATATATCCCATTCATTAAGGTTTGAGGAACAAAGGGCTATAACTCTTAAAAATATAAACAAAACGTAGAGAAACTTCACGCTGCACAACTATGGGGCATTGACCATATATTATGCAAATTTAACACTTGTCCATACAATATTAACCGAGTTCCGGCCCGGACAAATCCCAATTCACCAAGATTTCAATAACAAAGGGCCATAACTCTCAAAAAATATACGCGAAACGCGAAGAAACTTCACGCTGAACAAATACAGGGTACTGACCACATATCATGCAAATTTCATAATTGTCCATACATCATTAACCAAGATCCAGCCCGGACAAGTCCCAATTCACCAAGATTTCAAGAACAAAGGGTCATAACTCTTGAAAAATATACGTGAAACGCGAAGAAACTTCACGCTGCACAAATACAGTGCACTGACCACATATCCTGCAAATTTTATACTTGTCCATACAATATTAACCGAAATCCAGCCCGAACAAGTCCCAATTCCCAAAGATTTCAGGAACAAAGGGCCATAACTCTTGAAAATTTACGAAAACCGCGGAGAAACTTCCCGCTGCACAACTAGAGGGCACTGGCCACTTATCATGCACATTTCATAATTATCCAGACAATATTAACCAAGATCCAGCCCGGAAAAGTGCCAATTCACAGAGATTTCATGAACAAAGGGCCATAACTCTTGAAAATATAAGCGAAACGCGGCGAAACTTTTCGCTGCTCAACTATGTAGCACTGACCACATATCATGCAAATTTCCTACTTGTCCATACAATATTAACCAAGATCCAGCACGGACAAGTCCCATTTCACGATTTCAGGAACGAAGGGCCATAACTCTTGAAAATATAACCGAAACTCGGAAACTCAGAAAAAAACTTTGTGCTGCACAACTACGAGGTAGGTTCATGCTGGCGCAGTGGACAACGTTGGTCCCACTGAGAAACCCACTTCTGGACATTTGCGGTGTGGGTTGTGCCAACTTTTTTTCTCGTCTCACCGACCACGCAGAACACGATGGGAGGGGTCGCGAAGCCAAGCGGGGAAATTTATTGAATAGTTCAGGTAGATCTACGGTGGACAGGGTAGGGCCATACTGGTGCAGTGGTCAATGTTTGTCCCACTGGGAAACCCACTCATGGAAATTTGCGGTATGGGTTGTGGCATCTTGTTTTTCTCGTCTCACCACGTAGAACACGAAGGGAAGGGTCACGAGGCCAAGCGCTGAAATTTTTTAAACGTTCTGATGTCGCATGCGCACTGGAAAAGTAGCGCTGGGGTGGACATTTTGGGGCCTATGTGTACCCCTAGTGGGCCGATTGGGTCGCGAGAGGTGTGCAGCATTCATGAGGGAGCGTCCAACGGAATGGGTGTGGGATGGGAATAGCATCTATCTGCGCATGCGCAGTAGAAAAGGGGTATTGGAATGGACGTTTTGAGGTCGAGATGGACCCATAGTGGTCAGATTGGCCCGTGGGAGGCCTTATTTTGAAGCTCTCATGGGGTCCATCCGACTGGCGTGTTTTTTTATTGAAAGACGCGCCAATCTGCGCATGCGCAGTTGAGATGTAGTAAGTAAAGTGGTCAGTTTGGGGGTGCGTGGGGGGTCTGTTGAGTGATTGAAGGACCATCCGTAGTCCAAATGGATCGTGTGGGGTGTGATGTTGAAGCCCTCGGGGTGTGACGTCATCAGTAGGAGTAGTAGCCAATGTGGCCATTTTGGGTGTATGAAGGAAGGTTTTTGGGTAGAGATGGACCATTCTTGGTGAGAATGCGTCGCGTGAAGTGTCAAAGTGAAGCCCTCGGGGCATAGACCAGGACTTGAAGGGATAACCACATCATCTGTGACGTCATTGTTGACGTCATCAGTAGGAGTAGTAGCCAAAGTGGACAATTTGGGGGTCTGAAGGAAGGTTTTTGGGGTAGAGAGGGACCATCCGTGGTCCGAATGCGTCGTGTGAGGTGTCATCTTATAGCAACGCCTGCCACCGCCAAACTTAACGCTTCAATGCCCTGGTGAATTAGCCCTGAAGCTCTGATTTTCTAGATATGCCATGGAAATGACACTAATTCATCGAAATGTGGTGACGCCCGCCAACGCCTGTGGTTACGCCTCAACGTCCTAGCATAACGCCTCGATGCCATGATGTAGACCGGTGAGAGAACAACAATAACAACAAGGATGACAGGTCAATCATTTTATTATCCCGTCCAGTACATCATACCCACGCTGGGGGAGCCGCGTTGGGTATTTTTACAATTCAAGTAGACTCTTGTCAAATCAGAGGTCCCCATTTGGGTCTGCATCTGTCATATTCGTTCTTGCCCGTTAGATGCATTCTCGACTGCTCTTATCCAATCAGAAACCGCCACTTCAGAAAGTTCAATGTTCGGTCATGTTCGCGCTGATCCGTATATTCTAATCCTCGTCGGGCAGGCCAGGATATTGTTCAGGCAGCATGTCCTGATACAGTTTGTGCATTCTGATTGCATTTTCCAGGGCCTCGGTGGGTGGTAGCCTCATATCCTCTTCCAAGCGGTATCAGTGTGAAGCATTCGTGGGTATATATTTACCCTTCGGGGAATTTTCTGGGAAAACCCCTGTTCTATTTATAGAACATTTGGGAGTAGTGGAGAAAGGGGAGTTTCGGAGGTACAATGGAGTGCGGTTTGAGGAGATAAGGGCCTTTTTCCATCCGGCTACCTGGTAGAGTTACCTGTGAGTGAATGAGTGTGACTGACTGAGTGAGTGAGTGAGTGAGAGTGTGAGTGAATGAGTGAGTGAGTGGGTGAGGCGTCCCCAACTAACGACGCACTAACGACGGTGTGTGTGTGTGTGTATATACATTGTGCTTAGCTAGCCGTCTCTCTTTTGGAAGACATGGAGGCTCTGAGGAGCCGTTCCTTTCTGTCGCTGTAAGACAGAACTGTCATTGCCACAGCGTCAGGGTCAATACCCTGCCCACCACAGACCTACCTGAACCTTTCAAAACAATTCACTGCTTGGCTTCGAGACCTCTTCCATCGTTTTCTACAGCTCCAGACGAGAAAAACAAGATGCCACACCCCATAGTAAAATCCACAAGAAAAAAAAATAAATGACCACCCCTTTACCCCATACAGGCATTCCCTTTATAGATTCAGTCACTTGGTTAACAAGGGACTACTTTCTGTGCGCGCTGGCTTCTCCACGGTCGCATCACCGCCGACCGCATCACCGCGGAGGAATACATCCCCCGTGACCAGATATGACGTCATCCGTGACGTCACGTCACCATGGCAACGCCTCCTCAGGACCATCATTTGGGACCATCATTTTGGGCCAGAATTTCACGGCTTACTACTACTAACATACCCTCATCAGGCGTAAATGTACAACATATCTCATCCAGGCTCATCCTATCTTCACTAGGTCAGAGTACAAAATATACTCACCAGATGTAACAGTAAAACATATTCCCTCCAGGTCCAGATGGATGTTCATTGTCGACAAAATGTAACGTGAGTGAGTGAGGTAGGGTTTAACTTCGCTTTCATCAGTATTTCGGCCATATAGCTATATCGGCGATATAACTAACTACGATATGATTAGCTGAAAATGTGCGACTATCCATGTTCAGCCATCAGGTAGATGGAATTAATTTTCCCCTCGTGGCAACAAACATGGTACAAATCTCATGCTGCTCACCCACTTGGGGGACAACAAGTAAGGATATCGTTTGTCTATCATATATTTAATATGTCAAGTTTTGCACTGTGTTTCATCAGCATGATCAGTCATCATGTGTACGTGTTGTATGCTAGGATACTCTATGCTATACGTGACGTCGTGTGATTCGAGACGATCCTCTGCTCGAAGAGCATATTAGATGTAAGAGTGTATATGTACAATCAGCTCCCCCATTCAGACGTTCTATCAATTATTTTCGTTATTACGATGAACTCCCTTTGTCATGTGTCTTCATTATATATGTAAATCAATTAAATTCTTGGGTTTTCCATAGGGTAGTATAGTTTGTATACGATACCTTGACGAGAGCACAGTCCGTAGCTGCAGGTTTCCCGATCAAACTGGCACATCCTCCAAAAGTGTTATCATACCCCTGTAACAGTCAACGTTCAGAAAGTATTATCTAAAGTTCTACAAGTGGAATCGTAATATAGGGCTAACTGTACTAATTGATATTAAAACTTCGCCAGTCAGTCGTCGCCAGGTGTAATACTACGTCTGTCAACTTCTTCCTCTTCTGTCAACTCCGCCTGTGTGAGGAGACGATGTTCTTTCTGCGGGATTGGCGGGGAGCGGGGGAGGGGAGGAAAAGGGAAAAACCAAAAGGAAAACAGCCGGCCGTGCAGCACACCTGGCGGCTGACTAACGAAGTTCGTATATATCGAGAGTCCAGAATTAACCAGGAGAAAACACTGAACCACCTATGTCAGACCCTTAGAAGAGCAACGAAAGTGTCTATTATTCATCTAATTGTTTATATTGTACGGATGCGCAAAACCGTATAACTGTGAAAAGGTTGCATGCATGCATGTTATTAAAAGCTGAAGTTAATTTTAATAAGGGTAATTTATTCCAAAAAGTCGATGGATGTATCTCTGTCGTTCAGTTATCCTATAGATGCTATTATATTTCCGCATTAACACTTTAACGATGGTCACGCCTCGTTGAAAAGAAGTTCAGTCACAAGCAGCATGAAGACAGATCCAGAAGCCGATTCTCCAAATGACAGAGAATAGAGGGTTTTCTCGTTTTTTTTGCGTCTTTTTGCCTATCAAATAATGCCCTGCTAACAATTATGACCAGTTACAAAAGCGTTTAAATTATGAATGTCGATGGCGCAACTTCTGCAATGATCTTTTCATTACAAGAATCTAATGCACCATGATGCAAACACAGTGCCATCTTTTTTTATTGCGAAAGTATAGCTAGCACCACCTACATAGTCAGAAGATTGAGTCAATCTAACTCAGTATTTTGTGGTATAGACGTGACGGATCCAGAAATTTTGAGTCAATTCGACTTTTACCCAAAATATTTGTTTCAAAAGGATCCAAAGAGTTTGGGTAAAAGTCGAATTTTGAAGTGAGACTGACTCAGTCTTTCTAACATACTATTGCGTTTTCATGGAAAAAGGTTTGGAAAGAACTGAAAATACACTTCATAATCCCACCCCCAACCAAGAATTATTTTCGCCGGACCTGCAACTGAATCTGACCCTCTCAGTAGCAGCATAAGCGTAAATTCTAGCGCATTGACCTACCCACATATCATTAATTTCCGGTAATTTCCGGAAAATGAGGCTCTCGACGGGTGGGGTACCTTCAGTTTCTCCACAGAGCTCAATACACGCGGGTCGATCCGTATTGCCACGAAAAAAATACCTGAATCCATGGGAAGTAAGACTTATAGTAATAGAGATAATCTATAGGTGCTGTACGATGTTATTATGGCGAATCTATGATCAGTGCGGCCATAGATTCGAGCGTTTATTGTCCAGTATGTCTCCGCAGATTGTAAACAAACAAAAATGGCGGCGCTGTCTGTCTGTGGGGATTCCCTTTTGACATCACGACATCGATCGTGCTGCCCTCTGGATGCAAGGAAGACAACTCGAACTGGGCGAACCCTCTGTGGGGCAAATTCCGGGTCATCTCCTCTGATTCGCACATTTGCATCTATACGTGGAATGCCTGTGTGGGATATGGAGGTGGTCATTTATTGTTTTTCTTGTGGATTTTACTATGGGGTGTGTGATCTTGTTCTCTTCGTCTCGCCACGTAAAACACGATGGGAGGGGTCTCGGAACTAAGCGGTGGACTTTTTTTGAAAAGTTCGGGGAGGTCTGGGTTGGGGTGGACAGGTTCATACTGGCTCAGTGGAGAATGTTTGTCCCACTGAGAAACCTTCTCCTGGACATTTGCGGTATGGGTTGTGGGATCTTGTTTTCTTCGTCTCACCACCTAGAACACGACGGGAGGGGTCTCGGAGCTAAGCGGTAATTTTTCTTTGAAAAGTTCGGATAGGTCTGTGGTGGGGTGGATAGGTCCATACTGGCTCAGTCGAGAATGTTGGTCCTTCTGGGAAATCTACTCCTGGGCATTTGCGGTATGGGTTGTGGGATCTTGTTTTCTCGTCTCACCACATAGAACACGATGGTAGGGATCTCGAAGCTAAGCGGTGAATTTTTTTGAAAAAGTCACTGTACGCATGCGCACTGGGCAAGTAGCGCTGGGCTACTTCTGATTGGACAAGAGCAGCCGAGAATACACCTAACGGGCAAGAACGAATATTCTTACATACGTTGAAATAGCTGTGTAGTTTCTCAAAGGACGGCTTCTAATTGGACAAGAGCAGCCGAGAATACACCTAACGGGCAAGAGCGAATATGACAGGTATCACATAAAATGGGTGTACCACACATGCATCAAGGTGTTACGATAGACTGTTAAAGAGTTACTATAGCGCGTTAAAGCGTTAAGCTAAGGCGTTAATGCGTTAAGACAAGGCGTTAAGATTGGGCTTTGAGGCGTTGAGACGAGCGTTAAGGCGTAACGACGGGCGTAGACGGGCGTGGACGGGCGTCACTGCATTTCGATGATTTAGTGACAATTCCATGGAATATTTCAGGGCTAATTCGCCAGGGTGTTGAAGCGTTAAGCTAAGCGTTGACGGGCGTTACTGTGTTACTGTTGGACCGGCGATGGTCTGGACCCCAAAACATCCATGATTCCCCATGGTTTAGGTGTAAAGTCCGTGTTCAGCCAATGTTCAAACCCAATCCTAATTTACATGCACCCAACCATGACTTGATCGCCCTAGAGAACGCTTCACTTTGACACCTCCCACAACCTATTTGGACCAATAGTGGGCACATCGACCCCAAAACGTTCCTTCTCATGCATATTTCTTTACTGCGCATGCGCAGAATAACATCAGTTCCACGTCACATCCATCCAATCGGACGCTTGCCCACAAGTGCTTCACGATGACACCCCACTATAGGTTCACCTAGGCCCCAAAACGTCCACCCCAGAAGTAGGGGCAGATAAATCTTGCTGGGCCGTCACGTGACCAGAAATGCCCTAATGTTGTACAAACGACCTTATATGACCACTCACTCACTCACTCTCACTCACTCACTCACCGTAGTTAGTGCGTCCATGCGTTAAAACCGGCGTTGGCACGCCTAAAGGGCAGTGGGCACGCCTCACTCACTCACTCACCCATTTACAGGTAACTCTACCAGGTAGCTGGATGGAAAAAGGCCCTTATCTCCTCCAAACGCACTCCATTGCACCTCCGAAACTCACCTTTCTCCACTACTCCCAAGTGAACTATGAATAGAACAGGGGTTTTCCCAGAACATTCCACGAAGGGCAAATATATCCCCACGAAAGCATCATACTGATACCCCACGCGGTCCGTTTGGACCACGGATGCTCCATCAATCACTCAACAGACCCCCTATAATGCCTGCTTTCTATACTACGGTCAGGCTGCGCATGCACAGAATGATCACACCGGAATAAACATCAGTCCAATCGGACGCTCCCCACGAGAGCTTCACTATAACACCTCATACGGTCCATTCGGACCAATAGTGGCCCACCTCGACCCCAAGGCAGCCATTCCAATGCTGTTTTTCTACTGCACATGCGCGTAATGACGTCAGTTTCACGTCACACCCATCCAGTTAGATGCTCCCCCACGAATGCTTCACATTGATACCTCACTCGACCCAATCGGACCACTAGGGATCCACCTACACCCCAAAACGTCCACCCCTGCGCTACTTGCTCAGTGCGCATGCGTACAATGATGTTTTCCAAATAATTCACCGCTTCGCTTCGAGACCCCTCCCATCGTGTTCTAGGTGGTGAGGTGAAGAAAACAAGACCCCCACAACCCATACCGCAAATGTCCAGGAGTAGGTTTCCCAGTGGGACAAACATTCTGAGTCACTGAGCCAGTATGGACCTGTCCGCCCCACTCCAGACCTCCCGAACTTTTCAAAAAAATTCACCGCTTAGCTCCGAGACCCCACTCATCGTGTTCTACGTGGCGAGACGAAGACAACAAGATCCCACACCCCATAATAAAATCCAGAAGAAAAAGAATAAATAACCACCCCATACCCCATACAGGCATTTCCCGTGTAGATGCAAATGTGCGAATCAGGGGAGATGACCCGGAATTTGCCTCACAGAGAGTTCGCCAAGTCCCAGTTGTCTTCCTTGCCTCCAGAGGCCAGCACGATCAATGTCGTGATGTCAAAAGGGAATCCCCACAGTTAGCCTCGCCATTTTTGTTTTTTTACAAACTGCGGAGACATACTGGACAATAAACGCTCGACTCTGTGGTCGCACTGATCAGAGTCGTCATAATAACATCGTTCAGCACCAAGAGATTATCTTTATTACTATAAGTCTTATTTCCCATGGATTCAGGTATTTTTTCGTGGTAATACGGATCGACCCGCGTATATTGAGCTCTGTGGAGAAACCGAGGGTACCCCACCCGTCGAGAGCCTCATTTTCCGGGAAAATACCGGAAATTAATGATATGTAAGTAGGTCAGTGCGTTAGAATTTACGCTTATATTACTACTCCTCTCTCAGTCCTTCCTGCATGGAATTTTGCAGAAGTCCCGGAAATAGCAAGAGAGAGAGAGAGAGTGCGGCTAACATAACTTCAAATTTCACCTTGAATCGCGTTGAAAACCAATCAACAGCGCGAAATATCCCCACGTGGTGTTGTTTATATTACCGTCGACTGAAGTCGAAACAGTATAACTCCTTTCAACGCAACTTAGTTCACGTATTTTTTGGATAAAATACAAAGCAAATTCAATTATAGATACTTTTTCAGCACTTTTCGTAATGGTTATTAGTCTGTCATATATTTTCCTGTATCAAGGCAATGCTAATTTTATTTATTTTCAAATTTGTCAGTTTACCGTGGCTAGTTCATATATCGCGATGAGTTGACAGCATAGGAAGATGTTTGTCTACCATATCATGGCATGCGTTCTGGTGATCGATGGAATATGGTGTATAGCGTAGCCAATTAAAGACTCAGTTTCTAGATATGTTTTTAATGAGATTGGAACAGCAACTGCCTTGTCTGTTGCAAAGATCTCTTGGTCGTTCTCCCTATACATAAATATGGGAATTGTTCGTAACAGTGATGACTGACATATTGCTAACTAGTGATGACTGACATATTGCTAACTGGTGTTGACTGACATATTTCTAACTAGTAATGACTGACATATTGCTAACTATTGATGACTGACATGCTGCTAACTATTGATTACACACATATTCCTAACTAGTGATGACTGACATATTGCTAACTTGTGATGACTGACATCTTGCTAACTAGTGATGATTGACACACTGCTCATTAGTAATAACTAACATATTGCTAACTAGTGATGACTGACGTATTTTTAACTAGTGATGACTGATATATTGCTAACTAGTGATGACTGATATATTGCTAACTAGTGATGACTGACATATTTCAAACTTATGATGACTGACATATTTCCAACTAGTGATGACTGACATATTGCTCACTAGCGATGACTGACCTATTGCTAACTAGTGATGCCTGACATATTTCTAACTTATGATGAGTGACATATTGCTAACTAACTACTGATGACTGACATATTGCTAATTAGTGTTGACTGACCCATTCCTAACTTATGACTGACATACTGCTAACTAGTGATGGCTGACATATTTCCAACTAGCGATGACTGACATATTGCTCACTAGAGATGACTGACCTATTGCTAACTAGTGATGACTGACATATTGCTAGCTAGTGATGGCTGACATATTTCTAACTTATGATGATTGACATATTGCTAATGAAACGTTTCTACTTCTATAACGTGGGATAATGGATGTTTCAGATCCACAGAGTGCGCAGGGTCCCCGAGACAAACTGTCAGGCTACTGGGAACGCACTCGGGCACTGATCCTGGCCAACGAGGGAGTTCGATTCAACCTGTCACCTTGTCTGGATCAAGGAGGTTGGAAAGGAAGACCTGTAATGACAACCAAAGCAAATTAATGCAATACTGACATATAATTCCTTGAGCAGGTATACAGGATTCAAATCGTGGTAGCGTATAATCCCTGCAAAGAAGATCCCTACTCCATGAATTATCTGTACTCTTATAGTTATCTTTAACCGAAGTTCAATAGAAAATATATACAAAATATATATAGCCCTAGCTATAACGCGAGCAGGCCTGGTCACAGCCACAGTCTGGTCACGACCGGTTCTCTTATGGATGGGTCCAGCTTCTATCTTCCTTCCCCAGGGTTTTGTAGTAGGTTCCAGTGTCTATCGTCCTTCCCCAGATATACGTGGAAAGGTCCAGCGTCTGTCTCCCTTCCCCAGGTCTTCGTTCACTCCCGTATGGATGAACACTGCGTCGTGTCTCGTCTTACACGACTAGGCCCCTCCGTGGTTATGTCCGACGTGTGTCTTCCTTCCCCCGGTCTTCCTCCTTCGGGTGGTATGGACTTCTCGTCGTCGTCGTGTCTCGTCTTACACGACTAAGCCCCTCCAAGCGTTGATAACCGTCAATGGATGCGGACGGCCTGGGCACGACAGTACTATCACAGTACAAAGGCTTCTACGGCACCGGCCCGTCTCTCTGTAACACCGCAGGACTATTCAACTGCACGGCTCACCACAGCAGCAGACGGCACCCCTCGTAGGAATACACACCCAGGCTTCAGCGACTCCGCTCACGGCGACTCACTCCGCGGCCCGGCTCCAAGGATGAATCATCAAGGCTTGAGTTCACGGCTACACGGTCCACATAGGATCGGACATCAATAACACACGGTGGATAGGCAGGCACCTGGTCTAGTAACCCTCTCCCTATACTACTGTATGGGCACCTGGAATCGGCACCCTCCTTCTATACTACTGTATGGTCAACTAGTATAGGAACCCTCCTTCTATACTACTGTATGGTCAAGTATAGGAACCCTCCTTCTATACTACTGTATGGTCAGTTGACCCTTGA
Organism: Hanleya hanleyi; assembly: GCA_036873755.1. NCBI lineage: Eukaryota > Metazoa > Mollusca > Polyplacophora > Lepidopleurida > Hanleyidae > Hanleya > Hanleya hanleyi. Next base: position 10,339 of record JAVTVY010006563.1, on the reverse strand, counting down.
ACCCTCTCTCTATACTACTGCAGGGTCTTCCGCAATAGCTGGGCATCAGGTCTAGGATTCCCCCTCTATATACTACAGTATGAGACAGTAGTAATCTATCATTGGCCGTGAATTACTCAATATATGTACAGGGTGGTGAGAGACTATGCTTATGGAGGCGTGAATGGATAATCGTTTATCGTACGATTGCCTGGGTAGATGTATATTTATCAAGCTATAGGCTCGAACCTATAGCTTGTGGGTGTTAGCGTGAATGTATTTCAACCCGTGGGTTGTGGTTTAAGTACATGTGTGCATGAATAATTGTTTATGTAGGAACTGTGTATGATTTGGTTTAGCTATGTCCTCTTCACAGAGACTCGCATCTCCTACCGGATATAGCTTAATAGATACACTAACCACAGCGCAATCCCTGAACAACTGTGCGATACGGTTGAAGGCAAGGAGAGATGCGGCTAATGTATGGCCATGCTATCGACACTAACGCCGTTAGTTAATTCCCAGAGCTGAGCCTGTACTAGCGTACAGTAGAGATTAAGAATAACCATTGGCGATAAGTGACTATACTCTAACTTCCAGCGCAATATCCGTTCAACTGTGCGATACGGTTGAAGACGGATAGAGATCGAAGCAGGGTAAACACAGCCCGGGCATGTGAATGTAAGTGTGTGTAAATGTATGCAATGATGATGCTATAATATTCGGCGGCCTGGTCCCGGCCCGGCGGCGGCACAAATTCGGCGGCGGCACAATTCGGCGGCGGCACTTCTCCAATTCGGCGGCGCCCTTTCTCCGGCCCGGCAATGTATTGGATTTCTTCTCCCCAAATGATTTGGCGTGTGCTCTCACCTCGATGTTTCTGCTGGTCTGCCTCGTTTCAGCGGGAGTCTGGCTTATATAGGGCTACCGCTCTTCTGCGGATAGAGGCAGAAACACGTCGTCGAAGATGACAGCGCCCTCTTTATTGTCACTTACACCACTTCCCGATCAGTTTATCTGGACTTCGCTGGATAAATATGGCTATGGAGGAACAAACCATAATTCATAACGGACGTAACTGGTAAATCTCAGCTTCCAACTCCCTCTAGTTAATTCACACGACGACCGCAAAGTTCACTGTCCCTAATCTGCATATTCACTGGAACCGACTTCCGGATTCCTGACTGACGTCATTCTCAGCGAAGCGAGTAGCTCACCAGGGTCCCTATTACCGTTCCGACTGATCGTTTGAGATAACTTCACCGGGATTTCGAGGCATTGTCTGTCTCCCGGATTATTATAGTTCATTCTAGGCAAATTACAGCGTTGAATTCCACCAGGTAAGTCAACCGCACACATAAACACAATGTAACTTTCGATTTCACAGTAGTCACGTGTCAGAACACAAGCAGTGGCTGATTAAAGGGGATCCCAAGGGGTCGTTGTCATTCTGCACTTTCGTTACACTAACTACTGATGACTGACATATTGCTAATTAGTGTTGACTGACCCATTCCTAACTTATGACTGACATACTGCTAACTAGTGATGGCTGACTTATTTCTAACTAGTGATGACAGACATATTCCTAACTAATGATCAGTGACATATTTCTAACTACTGACCTGACGATTGTTATTGCGTTAATGTTTGGAAGGCCTGATTCAGTTTACCTGGACAGCAGCATCTTTGATACTCAATGGAATTCCATAGAGCAACCCTCTCTTGTCACTCGTTTCAAGCGTCTTAGCCCATGTCTGGAAATAAGTACATTCAGGATTGAGACAAGATATTATAACTCTATCTTCAGAGAAAACGAAGGAACTATGCGGAATTTGTTCGGCAATAATCGTATTAACGAGCATAATACAATGCAAAAATTATAGTGTTACTGATGTTGCTCTCAACAATGATGACACCAAGTCTCGCAAGAGAATATTCAGCAGAGGTATATACAGAACAGACCTGCGCACTGAAGGCGTAAAAGTGGGGCTGTGGAAGTTTGTGGTTGGGGGGGGGGTGAAGAGGGGTGAACGCTGACGTTGGAGGCTGGGGTTATCGTTTGGCCCTGGAGTGTATTCGGGGCCAATAAGTGCATTGGTCACGTCGCGTGTAGCAGAACTGACTAGTAATCGTATGTGTAGGATAAAATTCGGTGAAAGTTTACATCCATAGCATAAAAAAAACTTATGAAGATGAACGCCTGTTGACGCCTCTCCATCAATATAGAGAGAAAAGAGAGAAGCTTTTCGTCTTCGAAGTATTAAATGAGTGATTGATTGACTATGATTTAACGTTGCTTTAGCAATATTTCAGTCAGATCACGACGTTTGGGTCCGATTCCTTTTCACATCCGGGAACTCCAATGGTAGGGTCCTATAAGGTAGTTCGGAGTGTCAAGTGTGCATGTCACATCCGTGTCTTAGGAAAGAAGAACAAAGCCACGTGGTCAAACTGTTGTATATGACAACATAGCTGGCTGGCGCTGTTTTCTGCCGTTTCCAAAAAAAAATCGGCAAAGTGGGTTTTTTGATCACAGAGCAAATAAATACAGGTATTCGCGAAAAGAGGGAAGCCCCAAAAACACGGCAGCGCATTAAATTCACTCACAGAAAATGCCAAACGATCGCAAACATTCGAAGAGGTTCAACATGCACTGTGATTTGCCTGTCAGAACTCCGTTTCGTTTGCGTAGCGAAGTCAGGTGTGGAAGAAAGAGCTTTAAAAAAGAGAACAATAACTCTGGTCACCTGCTAGGCTTAAATTAATCAGAGGGTCCGCTTGAGTACGTGAGTGAATTCAATCAAGTATGTTGACTATGCGTTTTGATGGTCCCACCCGTTGTAAGCCTCGACGCGGGAACACGCACAGCGACCAGGAAACAGCCTTGCCAGTCAGAATAACAGGTCTTTTTTCCTTATGTGTGACTAAACAGGGGTAACAAGTTTATATTTTATTTTTGGCGAATGCATAAAACCCATTCGAGGAAAAAAATCGCGCAGTTGGAGGGCCTTTCCAACTCCTAAAATCTTCCACTGTCAGCCCATGCTTCCATGCTTCTGCAGGATTGGGGAACCACCTCATCGGTTTGTTTATCTTTCTTCAATCCCAGAATGCACCGCGGTCAGCGACACTCCGAACTACCTTATTCCCCGTCTAGCCTGTAATATCACTTGTCTATATTGGACCATGTAAGCGTCCTGCCTGTGTCTTGTGTGCTATGGAAAGCCATCAGTGTCATAACTTCTGATTTCCCACACGTGATAATTCTACTTTCCACGCGCGGTAATTCTATTTTCCACATGTAGTAGTTCTATTTTCCACGCGTGGAAAATACAGCCAATGGTTTGACTAGTAATTACCACGTGGATATTTCGACCAATTATTCAACCTCGACACGTGGAAATTATTTACCACGTGTGGAAAATATCTACCAATGATAGAACTGGGAATACCACGTGTGGAAATTATTTGCCACGCGTGGTATTTATCATCCAATCATTGAATTCGGAAATACGACGCGTGGTAAATAATTTCCACACGTGGTATTCCCAGTTATCCCCGCGTCGAAATTTCATTTTACCCAGCCAATGAATGAAAGCTTCACAAAGAAATTTCGCTCAAAAATATCAGAAATTAACAGTTTAGAGCGACTTTGCAGGCTTACCAACCATGCTTTGCATTATCTGATCATGGCTACGGTATTGTTCATGTATACATGTGTGACTATATAGCCATGGTGCTCCTTGACAGCATAAATTGCGTGAATCTGCTTTCTGTAACGATTGTTTTAATTGGTAGGGTTCTAAAACGGAATTACCACGCGTAGAAAATAGAATTACCACGTGTAGAAATACAACCGAAATACCACGTGTGGAAATTATTTACCACGCGTCGTATTTCCTAGTTCAATGTTTGAATGATAAATACCACGCGTGGTAAATAATTTCCACACGTGGTATTTCCAGTTCTATCATAGGTGGATGTTTTCCACACGTGGTAAATAATTTCCACGTGTTGTATTTCCTGGTTGAATAATTGGTCGAAATATCCACACGTGGTAATTACCAGTCAAACCATTGGCTGTATTTTCCACGTGTGGAAAATAGAATTACCACGTGTGGAAACCCAGAGGTTATGACACTGATGGCTTTCCATAGTGTGCTGTCCCCAGTGTTATAAAAAGGGTATATTGAGGGTGTCGGGTTCCGTGCTGCTTCAAAGATTTCTTCTGTGAATTAGCAGGAACGCAACTTAGCTGGATGGTGCTTAGTCGATTCGTCGCGATATAGCTGAAATATTGTTGAAAGCGACGTTAAATGCTATATTCACTCGCCCTACATCATCTTCACCAGCCAAGTTAACTACATCGCAAAGCTCTCTAATGTACAGAGCAACGTGATGTACGTCGACTTGGCTAGAGAAGATGGCCCTACATCTGAGTCCATTATTAAATGATATTCTTTTTTACAAATGCGTTGATTCAATCCCGTATTGCGCTTTGTTATTAGTAGAGCTACACGATTTACATCGCGCGTCGATATCTACACGGGATATAACCATCAGTAGATTTTAGTGTTTTAGATACATGTACATTCTTGAAAAAGGAGATGGAATATTTCGGTAGTTAATCATCCTCCGCATCCATCTTAGCCATGCTTATATCCGACCTACCCGTGATTTACGTACCTTACCTTATCCAAACGTATTGCCTTACATGCGGGTACAAGCGGTCTACCTTACCCAAGGAAAACAGCGGAATACCCCGGGGTAAATCTGCCTTACCCCGGGGTATACCCACTTTATACGGTCTACTCGCGGATTTAACCTCATTTCCCTGGTCCCTGAACCATATGGTCCATTTTTACAATTAAAAGTGTCTGGTTCGTCATTCATTATTCAGCCGTCGTCCATAAAGAATCTCCACGTCTATAATCTCATGATGGTGACTCTCTGTTGGACTCGACCGTGGACTTTCACAGTGTGCTGAGGGCATCGATGGCCGCCGCCGCCGACACCCTACCGCAAACACCGGCGCAGACGCCAGCGCAAGCGCCAGTAGTGTAGTAAGAGTAAATTCCTTATTATTTTCGAGGTTCCCGACTGTGGCGCCGATCGGGAACCCTCTAAATGAGGTAGAATTTACTTTTATGGCATGCAGGAGTGTGAACATGATAGGACATGTACTGAAGTGTGACGTCATGTATGACGTCACTTCCGGTCTGCGTGAATCGGGCGTGTGTATTCCTCCGCGGTGATGCGGTCTGGTGATGATGCGGTCTGCCTCCGCGGACAGAAAGTAGTCCCAAATACTCCGGCATTCTCCAGCAATCTTCAGGGGCGAGAGGGGTCCCTATTGCGCCGATTGGGTCGTATGGGGTATCAATGTGAAGCATTCGTGAAGGGGCATCTGATGGGGTGGGAGTGGTGTTGAAATATCGTCATTCTGCGCATGTGTCACATCCGGTCACGTGACATCCGGCACGCAGCGCGGATTATCGCCGGAACTACGCGGGTTATCGCCTGATACGCCTATGACGTCACATCCGTGTCAAAAGGTCACTACCGGCTCACAATCTGGAGTTATCTCCCCCTAGAACACCAGGGGGCAACGAGGGGGCCATAAAGGCGGCCATGAAGGTCAATACCATCAAATTAGCTCTTACTAACTACGGCATACAAAATAACCCAAACTCACAATGTTGTATGGAAGAAACACACATTTTATAACAGAAAACACAACATATGTACAGCAGTTAACTCCTCTTATCATGCCTTATCAAAGGCGGTTGGTACCCATAAAATTGAATTGAATTATTGAACCTATATACAACAGTTAATTCGTTAGTCCGGTGCAATATCATCAGTACTCATAGAACATATAACTGTCTTATCAAAGGCGTTTGGTACCCATAAAAATCGAATTATAGAACAGTTCGTTAGTCCAGTGGAATATTCGCAGTGTTCGTATTTATCACTCTAAATGTCAAGATAGGTTGTAGTCACACCATCGGGCAGGACTTTGCGCTTGTGGTAGAAGTATGTGAAGGCGTCCCGTTCCTGGGTATACGAGCGCATCTGGTGGTCGATGATACGGAAACCTCGGTTAGTGCCACTCGCACATTCAGGTACAGGGCCTTGTTGATGTTGGAGTCGCGTCAACTCACCCCCTCACAACTGAATTTGTTGTCATCACCGTCACAAAAGTAAGTTTTCGAACACAGGGCGATCATGGCATCACCGCTCCACTCTAGTTTAAACAGGCCGGGCGTCCGCTTGTCGTAGGTGTAGTGGTCGCGTCGGGGTAGCCACTGGTCCCGTTCCGCCTCATATTGTGCACGTAATTCTGGTTTGACGAGTGACTCCCAGTCCGGGTTGGAAACGGCCATGTATGCTGAGTCGGTATCCATTTCTATCAATTGCCCGTCTGATTGGTGGAAATACACGCCCATGAAATCGTATATGAATTCCAGCATTCGCAGTTTGGCCAGCTGGTACACCATACATCCTATTTGGAGCGGCAGGTTATATGTGATGGTCTTTTTGGCTGACGTCACTTCGTAGGTGGTGTCGTCAATCATCTCCATGTGTCGGTATAGAGGCGAATTCACACGTTTGCGGGCTTGTTTCGTGGTACAAATGTTCACGGTCACGTGACGGTCCTGGTTCGTTACCGTTTTTCCATATCCGCTGTTCCCAAGTAATTTCATCGTTTCCCCGATGATGGCTTTACTGGGGTCGGCGTCTCCTTGGCGACGGGCGGTAGTCACGTCGTTCGCGAACTTCTCAAAACAAGCCTGGGGGATGAATTCTATGACTTGGTATATTTTCGTAATTTCCAGTCAGTGCCGCATATGCCACTGAAGCAGAGAGGTACCGAGCAAGATTTTTTTCGCCAAACATGCTGCCGATCAACATACGCCGTTGTCGCGTTAGGTAATCGTGTTCTTCAGTGTATGCGCGCATATGGGCTCCGATATCATCTCGACTCACCTCGGTGTTTTTGAAGATGGGCGGACATTCGCCAAACGTGTCTTTCAAGTGGTCAGGGACGTGCAGATCACATTCCACGAATCCATAGAGGTCTCCCGTCTCAACAGTGCGTAGGATGTCGGTCATGGTGATAACAGTCCGATAATCCAGTAGTCGGTCGTGAGCGTGTAAGAACGAGTATAACTCAGGTTGACGACGTTGCATGTGGTGGAATTCACATTCCCATAGCTGTTCATAGGCATAGCCCAGTCCACAAATGTAATCTCGATTCTGCTGTACTTCTTCACGTAAGGCGGCCGGGGTCAGCCCACGGCGCTCATTATAGCGCCCTCCCGCGAACGAACACTCATGACCGTGCCAATAACAGCCGTGAAATTGAAACACGGTCGGTACTGTATTGATGATAGCGAATCCGTCCACGGGAAGGCGCCGATCTCCAATTCGCTTTTCCGTGTGGTTGCCTTGGTGACGGATAGTGACGCCTCGTCGCTGACTTTCCCAATCCAGCCATTGTTCTGCTTGATGTTTCGTAGATCGTTGAGCTCTGAATTCTCGACCCTCAGGGAGCCACCGCGTATAATGACCGGCCGGCATGGGTTTACTCAAACACGATAGGTAGAGGGCATTGGCGTCGAATCCTATTATTTTCTCACACAATTTTTCTCCTCGGATATGGGTCAGCTGTTTCTCATGGTACCGATGGAATATAATACTGGGGCCGCCTACGATATTTCCCTTCAAACAGTCAAACATGTCGGCGTCTTTCTGATCGACGAGAGCGAAGAACGTGGGTAAATCCTGGAACAGATACCGCAGGGTCAGACCGGGAATGCTAACACAGTCTTTGAATACGTCGACACCCATATCTCGGTAGAAGGCGGACATTTTGTCGGTAGCTTCCAGAAAAGGGATGACATCCAAATTGTTGTAATAGACGAGAAAATCCCGCAGAGTTTGCATTCCTTCACGGACCCACACCTGTTGCAGTTCGGTATACAGGGTGGTAGATAATGCTTCTCCTTTGAGATCGTTGTAAAAGGCCTCCTGGGGTGGTAACTGGGGTTCGTCCAGACGCTCGAGACTCGTCATGTAGTTGTAGGGAAAGCAACATTTCCTCTCCGCGCAGTCGTACGCTTTCACCCACTGTTCATAGCTGTAATTCGGCGCCAGGTAATTCCGTACATCTAAGAATCGGAGTGAAGTTGTGGATAGAGCGACGTGGTTGTTTGTCTTCTTAATAATAAATTTCACATTCCCAGCTTTAGCAAGGTACGAATACAAGAATTCTTTGATTAAGTTCAAATCATATCGGCCCGAGTTAAATCCAAGGACGGGTAATTGGTTCATGTATTCCAATAAACGCAGTTTCAGTTTCTGCGCATAGGGTTTCGGTGGTTTGCGTTCCTCACTTTCGTCTTCGTCATCGGTATCGTCCTCCTCCCCATCCAATGTTGGAATACGCGCATCAAGTGCCGCTAATACATCACAGTAGATAGTCGACGCGAGATGTGCCGCACTGACTTGACTGAGGGTTTCAAGGTAGTTCATCATCCGTGTAATCAGTTCATGGGGGTCCCCGTTAGATACGAAACACACCGGAGCCGTGTCGTAACCGGGTACGTTGGTGTGAATACTCACACTCAAAGGAATGTGATGCTGGGTCCATTGAGTTTTAGCCGATACCTTTTCCATGGGTTCTAATAGGGCTTCAAAATCATAGCACGCTCTGTACGGGAAATAACGGTGGTCCATGGGCACATCGATACCCTCATCTGCCAGGTCTTCAAAGATGGTCGGAGTGTTGTGAAATACGCCGCCGGGGAATTTCCGTTTGGTGGTCTGGTCACAAGTCTTCTCGTGCCGATGTAAGTTGGTGGAACGGTCAAACACGCGTTGGCATTTACTACAGATGTATGACTGGGCATACCTGTTGATGTCCGTGATGTACGAGAAATGCCCGCCAGTGTCCGTTTCGTACAAATTCAATGTCATGGTTGTGTCGTATTTCCCCGTGGAACGATGTACGAGTCGGGCGGTGAGTTGTGGGTCGTCGGTGTTGTCATCATCCACGTGTTGGGCTAGACTATACACGACAATATTCACGCCAAATAAATTTTCCACCACATCCAGTTGTGATAACGGGACCCCGCGAAAGTCCCGATATTTCATGTTCCTTTCACCTAAGTAGTCTTCCCAATACTGGTTGGCCAATTTATCACAATGTGTGGGTGGACGTTTGTTGAGATGAATAGCCAGGCATCGGAATAAACATTTCCGATCAGTGTAGGGCCCATTCACGCCACATACTAAGGCGTGCATGCCTTCTCTGTGTTTCAACCAGTCCGGGAGATGAATGGGAGCGCCGATAGGGTGATCGATCATTTTAGTGACGTAAAACGTAACATTGGTTGTCATCTCCACATTTTGTGTTTTGTCGTTGTTGTCGTACCCATTCCAAACTATCCAAGCTTTCTAATTTTTCCAGTACCGTGTTCAGGGACGGTCGATGGATAATGGTGAAAGGCTGGTCAAACACCCGGGTATTATTGCTGGGATAATAATAACGGAGCTTGTCTGCCTTTTTATGGCGAAGAATGTATCCAAAAGTGAGATTTAACTTGAAAGCTGTATCTTGGTCGTTGAAGATGGCTTCCACGTAGCTACGTAGACGAATGTTTTCTTCCAACCGGAAATTATATAAGTCCAATATCGGCGATGCCGATGAAAACAATGGCGTATGGTATTCCATTGTCGTTGATAGATTGTAGGCACAGCTGGTTGTACCGGTAATGCTTGTATAGGCGGGTCGTCCGGATCTGTGATAAAAATTCCCTCATCAGCGGCGAATCCTTGCATTCTCGGTACTGTTTGTATTTGGTGATTTGGAACTCGTATTGTTGTACAACATGGTTTCGCCTGGACTTTGAGAAAATGAATACAGACATCGGAATTCTGCCCCTTTTATAGCAGCTGGCTCCTGGCACGGTGCCAGGAAAATGGCGGTGTATCCGCCATTTTCGCCGTCATTATCCGCCATTATCCACCATTATCCACCATTTTCCCCACTAGGGCGGTCAGGTCTTTCCGCCATTAGCCGCCATTAGCCGCCATCTTGCCCCATTTTCCATTGGCAGTCACGTCTTTCCGCCATTAGCCGCCATTAGCCGCCATTTTCCCACAATGGCCGTCAGCCATTAGCCGCCATTAGCCGCCATTTTCCCAAAGACACAGACAAGTCTAGACATGTCCAAAGGTCACGCACCATTCACCCACACCCCCATATAGTCCCATACTAGGGGTATAGGACCAATGTTTGTCCCACTGGGAAACCTACTTCTATACATTTGCGGTATGGTTGTTTGGATTG
>JAVTVY010006562.1:0-37716 GCA_036873755.1 Hanleya hanleyi | reverse complement strand
GGGGGGGGGGATTCTGTAGAAGAGTGACCTTGGTTATACACACCGAGCAAAAGCTGGCAACTTGATGAGAATAATTCCTATGACATTCCTCAATATGTCAAATCGGTGGCCACCTCCAGTTGGCAAATCGATTTTTTTTTATCTTGGAGGTCACATAGGTACCCCTCTATCCACATAATTCTTCGATATTAGATTGAAACGAACAGATGTGAGGACGCCCAACTTTCAGGCCTCTAAGCTTTCTAAATGACCCAAACTAACGTACATGTAGTAACACTTCCTAATTGCTCACGGAAGCTAACTATTCTGGAATGACACATCTTATAATACCAAATGCACAGCAAAAACTGATTTTCTATAAAACAAACTATCAATCTAAAACGATCTATCGATCGATATTCTAGGATTTTGTTGACTGTCTACCATTCATATCAACGAAATTCAACCATTAATATCAAACCAAACACTCAGAATACTTGAACCACACGTTTGTAGATAAGTCCATCGTACGGGTTATGGGGATGATTACCGTTCAGTGATAATAGTAGTAGTATAACCGCATTACAGACCATATTGACCTACTTTTTTGTTCCCCCCGGGTAAAATTTGGGGCGGAACTGGGGCGGGATTCCCCAGTGGGGGTTTCCCAATGACGATCACGTGATCAAGGCATGTCTAGACTTGTTCTGGGTTGTACAGTTCTGCCATACGGAGGATGGGTACTAGTATTTCGCTGACGTCCTAGTAATAAACATAATCTATAGGTGTTGTGGCGGCAGATGTGGGTGTGGTGGTGGGTGGTGGGTTTAAGATGGCGGCGGATTGTGGTGGTGGGTGGTGGGTTTAAGATGGCGGCTTGTGGTGGTGGGTGGTGGGTTTAAGATGGCGGCTTGTGGTGGTGGGTGGTGGGTTTAAGATGGCGATTTGTGGTGGTTGGTGGTGGGTTTAAGATGGCGGCTTGTGGTGGTGGGTGGTGGGTTTAAGATGGCGGCTTGTGGTGGTGGGTGGTGGGTTTAAGATGGCGGCTTGTGGTGGTGGGTGGTGGGTTTAAGATGGCGGCTGGTGGTGGTGGGTGGTGGGTTAAGATGGCGGATTGTAGAAAAACGTATAAAAGGAGGCGATTTTTAGGGGTGGGGTGTATTCATTGCACTACCCTGCGGAGCACTCTGACTGACCTGACCTGTCTGCCTGCCTGCCTACCTGCCTGATTCACCTGACCTGACCTGACCTGACCAGCCAGCCTGCTTGCCTACCCGCTTGTATGAGACGAAAGCATGAGACGTGGAGAAGATTTTCCCTGGCACCCAGCAGTACCTCCGGTTGAAGTCTTGCCTGAAGACGAGCGTGTGAGGGAGACCCGCACTCTTACACCGGACTGCACCCTATTGTTGTATCCCAAACGTGTGGAGCTCATCGATGACGACAGTAGGTGTTGGTGTACGTCTGAACCAACGCGTGTCTCTTTATCCCCGGAAGGCTGGACTACCTTGAAACGGGTGTTATTGGGTGACCTCGACGGTGATAGCATTCACCTGTGTGACGACGTCTACATTTTCCGCGGTCCCTATTTTGCTCGACTCCTCTGTCTCAAGCAAGGTGGTTTTACTCTGGACCCTGATCTATGGACAGCCTTGGAAAAAGTAATCCCCATGGTCGATGAAGTACTATCTCTATAGGAGCCACATAACCCATCAGAATACTGCGTATCACGGACTACACCCGTAGAGCTACATTTGGTCTATAAAACACGTCCCTCTGGATCCTACACCTTCATTTCTACGGTTGCAGAGCCATGGCGGAGATCCAGCCCCATGCGACTCGCATTTTACAGTATGCCACCGTGGTGAATTCATTCACGGGTTACCGAGCAGTGGTCCGGTCCATGTTTGCAGATGGCGACGACAACGAGGTACGACGCCAGATCCTGAACGAGTTCACAGAAGCGGTCCTCCACAGAGTGCACTCGATGGAGAGGCGTGCCATCACTCACCACTACTGGACTATGACAGCCATCCTTGATGCCTGGGCTATGGACCACGAGCGCTCACGCCGGAACCAGCACCGGCTGGTTGGCCTCATACTAGTCTGTGCCCTATTGACCCTGGCGCTGTGGTATTGACACTATAAATACCAGGGTCAGACAGAGTGTGTCATTCACCGTTCGACATTGGAGCAAGCATGTCATCCGTCCTACGAGCCATCCTGCCCCTTACACCCCAGGTGGGGTTACACGTCTATGAAGATAAAGTCACCCTGGTGGAAGACTGTGGAGCTATTTGCTGGTCGCCCGCTGAGACCGTCTCGAATACGGTGACGCTACAGCGTGACGGCTGGACCAAATTTAAACGGGTGTTGAGCGGTGAGCTCGACGGACACCTCATCCACATAGACAATGCCATCTACGTATACCGTACCTCCCTCTTCCTACGCCTGGGCCGCTACCAAGACCCCACGCGAGGCTTCACCCTAGACCCCCATCTGTGGTCAGCCTTGGAGAAAGTAGTGCCTATTGTGGACCAGCTGTTTACACCGGACGAGCGATCATCAGACGAGTTGGCGTGGGCTCGTGCTATGGAGGACGCGCTGGCTGAACCCCATGAACAACAACTACATGAACCCGACGACGACGAGGCCATAGATTACCCGGCTGAACTGAGTCAACACAACGGTGGTAGAAACTTGTTATAAATAAACCATACTCTCCGGGTCCATCATCATTGTGTCACCATGAAGCGCTGGGAGAAGGTGTTGGATAACTTATACTACAGTACCGACAGTCCGGCGGCCTATAGTGCATTGTCGGCTCTCTATCGAGCGGCCAAACCCCAGGGGATACAACGTGCTCAAGTCCGAGATTAGTTAAGAAAACAAGACACCTATACCTTACATCGAGCTGTCCGTCGCCATTTTCTACGGAACCGCGTCATCGTGGGAGGAATAGATGCCCAGTGGCAAGCGGATTTGGTCGATATGAGCGCCTTTGCCAAACACAACGATGGGAATCGGTATATCTTGACGTGCATCGATATCTTATCCAAGTATGCGTGGGTGGTACCCATCCGGACGAAAACGGGGGCGAATCTCATAGCGGCGTTCAAAGACATCTTCAAGACCGGGCGCAAACCTTTGTATTTGCAAACCGACGAAGGCACGGAATTTCTCAACAGACCGTTCCAACAGTTTCTGAAAGCCCAGAAGGTGTTTTTCTTCCATACGTACAACGAGACCAAGGCATCCGTGGTGGAAAGGTTCAACAGGACATTTAAAGGTCGCATGTATAAATATTTCACCTATAAGAATACAAGGCGGTACATCGATGTTCTCCCGAAACTGGTGAGGGGTTACAGTCGAGCCTATCATCGAAGTATACAGAGAGCCCCCATTACCGTGACCCAACGCAATGAAGCCCAAGTCCGGCGTGTCTTGTACCCCAGACCATCGCAACGAACGACGAAGGAGATGTTCAAGGTCGGGGACCCTGTACGGATCAGTAAAGTCAAGGGCAAGTTCGAGAAAAGTTAGTTGCCCAACTGGAGCGATGAGCACTTCCTGATTAAACGGCGCCTACCCCGACAGCGGCGAGTCTACGAACTGGAAGATCTTCAAGGGGAACCGTTGCTAGGCACGTTTTACGACATGGAATTACAGCCTGTCGTAAAATCACAGCAAGACTACTACACGGTGGAGCAGATTTTGAAAACGGAACGTCGACGTGGCAAACTGTTTCATTTCGTGAAATGGCAAGGCTGGCCCAGTTCCTTCAATTCCTGGGTCGCTGCCAACCAGGTGAAACGACAAAAAAGCCAGACACCACTACCGTCCTCCTTCATTCCACGTCCAACCATGAACACGGTGCATCCGTCTCTGAACACAGCGTCTTCCAAAACGCGCAAAGTGCAAGTAGGCTTTGGTGTACTAGTGCTAACCCTGCTGAGTGTGTTGTACGGAGGTGTGTTTTACGACGTAGCCTATGTCAGCACGTTCCTTAACCAACTGAGAACACCAGCCATCAGTGAAACCGGTCTACAGAGAGCACCAGTCGTATCCAGCCCAGTCACCACCACCGCCACACCCCGTGTACAAGCCACAACGAGTGTAAGCTCCACACTTACACCAAGAACACCCACTACGTCTGAAGACCCACCGGATTTCATACCTCACAGTGAACCGACAACGACGACGACCCACGTTGTATCCATCACCACCATCATCATCCCTGAACGTGAACAGACAACGACAACCGACGTTGTGCCCACCACCACTCCAGTTCACTCGTACCAAATTTACAAGAGCGGGTTACCACGACAGCGGATACACCTCCAACCATGGACCCCCGTTGGCAGCATCCCTTCACCTGCGTCATCGCAGGACCGACGGGCTCCGGCAAAACGCACTTCGTCAGGAAGCTCCTCGAACACGCCGACAGCATGATCACTCCACCCATTGCCAGAGTCGTGTGGTGTTACGGAGAATGGCAGGAAGCGGATGCAGCAATGCCCCACATCACGTTCGTGGAAGGCCTACCCAACCTGGCCGATTTGGAACCCGACACCTTGGTGGTTCTGGATGATCTCATGGCGGAGACGGATGCGCGGGTCACCTAACTCTTTACCAAAGGCAGCCACCATCGACGACTCAGCATCATCTACATTGTGCAGAATCTGTTCAGTAAAAACAAAGAACATCGGAACATCAGCTTAAATGCCCACTACATGGTGGTCTTCAAAAACCCGAGAGATACCACTCAACTGCTGCACCTGGCGAGACAGATGTATCCCGGCCGCACACCGTTTGCATTGGAAGCTTTTAAAGATGCCACAACCCCTCAGCATGGGTATATGCTCTTCGACCTGAAGCAAACCACCCCCGACCACCTTCGACTACGGACCGGCATCTTTCCCGGAGAGACTCACCACGTGTACATGCAAAAATAATGTAAACACACCTACAGTGGCTCCCCCAGCTGGGGTGTGTGTGTGTTTGATGATGGGGATAATAAAAAAGAATGAATACCACAGCAGGATTATGTTCTCTGAAGTAGAAAAAAAGAGCAGAATTGTGGGTTCTAGCATTAGTTGTACAGGATGTCTGCGCGAGTACGGAAGCACGCTCCCACGCTCCGTGTATTGAAGACGGCCCCACCCGAGTTAGTCCGAACCATTGTACGCGGTGCGGACCCTGCTCTCGTGTGCTGTCTGTGCGAGATTGAACT
Source organism: Hanleya hanleyi (assembly GCA_036873755.1). Lineage (NCBI taxonomy): Eukaryota > Metazoa > Mollusca > Polyplacophora > Lepidopleurida > Hanleyidae > Hanleya > Hanleya hanleyi. The sequence continues at coordinate 32,504 of JAVTVY010006562.1, read as the reverse complement.
CAATATCTTAAAAGGCAACGTACCACTGACTCCGGCTCAGAAGACCAAGTTGGCCAAGCATAAGACAGGTCTAAGAACCTTAGTCCAGAAGCGAGTGTCTCAAACACAAAAGAAAAAGGTGTTACAGCAAGGCGGCTTTCTCGGGGCTATCTTAGCACCGTTGGCCGCTTCCGTGTTGGGTCCAGTATTGGGTGGACTCTTCGGCCGACAATGAACCACAAAAAAAAAAATGGTCCTCGTCGAACCTCGGCTCCTTCAAAACCTCCAATCGCCCTACCCTGTCCCTTCTACGGTGAAGACGATAAACACCCTCGATGGAGAGATGCAACAGATCTTACAGAGACCGGGGTTAAGCGATAGTGAGAAAGTACAACGGTACAATGAGACGCTTCAGCGGTACATGACGTTCATGGACCAATACAAAAACCTCTCTGCTCCACCACCACCACCATCACCACGTGACACACCGCCGACCTCAGTACCGCTCCAACAGCCGGGTGGAGTACCTTCCACAGCCCCACAGTGGGTCGAAGACGAAGTCCTGAAGAGTGTACCTGCCTCGTTCAAGAAACAAGCTGGCCTGGTATTACAACGAATGAAACAGAATCCTAACATGACTTGGAATGATAAAGGCGAACTCCTGGTACAGAATCAGGTGGTCCCTGGGACCCACATGACGGATTTAGTGAATGACCTGATGCGTCAACGCAGGACGCACACGAATCCTCGAGGATGGGAGGTCTTCGCTCAAGGCTTGAAAGACATGCATGTACCACAGGAATTGGTGGGGAACCCCGAGCGCTGGGCCTTTATGCAGAATGTGAGTACACCACCAGAACCTTGGGAACCGGAATCACCACCCAAATCACCACCACGGCGGGCACCTACGTTTCACCCCTTTTACCACGCCACCACCTGCAACCAACAAGAGCTAAATCACCGCGACCATCACGACGATTAGCGCCCAAGGGCTGGGAGAAGTATTAAAACCAACAGCAGCAGCAGGGCAGCTCAGTCATCATGTTTTACCTCACCCTACCCAGTAACAGCTCGGCTGATGTGTTTCCTGACAACACCTTGACCAAGTACGTGACCCAGTTACCGCAACCGTTGCATTTACCTGGACGCTGGGAATGTGGACTCGTGGATATCCAATACCCTTACTCGTGGTACAACGTGCGAGCCAATGAAGTATGGTGACCTACGAAGGACAAGAAACTCGACTCAAACTACCCGAAGGTCAATACGATACCCCCAAGGAGTTCATGGGTGGACTGAGAAGTCTGATGCATTATAAGTCTCTACGAGACGTCACGAATACTTCAAAACCCATCAAATCTTTCCCCTTCAAAAATCATGTGGACTTTGATTACAACGCACACAACGACAAGGCCAATCTCACGCTCAGCCCCAACGTGAGTGTCGAACTCAGTGCTACCCTACAGCAAATGCTGGGTTTCAATTACCAGGGGTACGCTGGCCCCACCGGCGAGATAGGCCACATCCCGATGGACATGCGTGGTGGTATGTATGGGCTGTACGTCTACTCGGACGTGGTCGATGCACACATTGTCGGCGACAGCAACGTACCTCTACTGCGCGTCTGCCCGGTGAAAGGCACGTATGGAGCTCAAGTCACCCACAGTTTCAGGCATATCGTGTATCTACCGGTCAGTCAGAGCGATATTAGCTCCATCGTCATCGATATAAGAGACGACACGGGACGACCGGTGGCATTCGAACGAGGAAAAGTGGTGCTGACACTTCATTTCCGTCAAGTCCGAGCGGTTCACTTTGCATAATGAAGGTGCCTTATCAATGCCATACAGCCAGTTACGTCGATCATTACACCAAACAGGCCGGGGTAACTTTCCTGTCTTTGCGGGTACACGCATGCAACGAGGACATGGACTGGGGAACATACTCGGGAGCATCGTCAAAACGTTCCTGCCCTTGGTGACGCGTGGGGTGAAAGCGATCGGCAAACAAGCGGTGCGCAGTGGACTGCAAGTGGCCGGTGATGTCTTGGGGGGACGGCACCCAAAGAATCCTTGAAACGGCGGGCCAAAGAAGCGGGAGGCGTCTTGGTGGCCAAAGCACAACGCACCGTAGGGAATAAAAGAGCTGCCCCACCGAGACCACGCACCAGTCGACGACCGACCCAGCGACGACGCACATCGCAGAAGACCAAGGATATCTTTTCTTAAAGATGGCTTTCATCCATGCCGAGTCGTGTCCTTCTACCAACAGTGAATTTGATTTATGGACCGTCCCACCTACTCAGACCAGTGCCGAAGAGGGTCAATGGGTGGAACATCTGCCCCTTTCCAGCATTACAGCCACAGGCCCCATTGAATTCACCATCACCAACGCAGATACGTCCTACCTGGATTTAGCCCATACGTACCTATATGTGAAAGCTAAAATCACCAATAAAGATGGGACAGTCCTGAAAGCAGAGGCACCCGTGGGTCCAGTGAATCTCTGGCTTCATTCGCTATTCCAGCAAGTGGATATAGCCCTGAGTGATAAACTGGTGAGCGCCTCGACGAGCACGTACCCGTACCGAGCCTACATCGAAACACTGTTATCCTACGGGCGTGACGCTAAAAAGTCGTATTTGACAGCCCCGTTGTTCTACCGAGATACCCCAGGCAAGATGGAAGCGAGTCCTGATAATGCCGGCTATACGGAGAGAGTGGATGCCACAGCAGAGAGTCACTCGGTCGATATGATGGGACGTCTGCATGCGGACTTATTCATGCAGGACCGATACCTCTTGAATGGAGTACCTGTCAAAATACGACTAGTGCGCGCAACGCCTGCGTTTGCCTTGATGGCCCCGAATGAGGACCTCGAGTATAACATTGTCATCCAAGAGGCAAGTCTGTTTGTACGCAAAGTGAAACCCAGCCCAGGTGTACAGTTGGGGCACATCAGAGCCTTGGAGAAAAAACCAGCCCAGTACCCGATTCGACGAGTACAGACCAAGGTCTTTTCCGTTCCTAAAGGCAATATGATTGTCAATCAAGAAAACCTGTTCCTGGGGGATTTGCCCAAGCGTTTAACCCTAGCCTGTGTGGAGAACGTCAGTTATAATGGGACTCTTTCGAGGAATCCGTTCAACCTAAAAGCGTTCAACATCAATTTCGTGGCCCTGCATGTGGATGGCCAACAGGTACCGGCACGCCCCTTACAACCTAATTTCGGAACGGACAATTACATCCGGAGCTATCTGAACCTCTTCACAGAAACTGGCCAAATCAACCAAGACGAGGGAAATATGATCAGTCGAGACGATTTCGGCAGAGGGTACACATTGTTCTGTTTCGATCTGACTCCCACCTTAGACAACGATCATCAACTGAGTCTCATCAAGAAAGGCAACGTACGCTTGGAACTGCACTTCGGGACACCTTTACCGAAAACCATCAATGTGATCTGCTACGCCGAGTTTGACAACATCATTCAAATCGATAAAAGCCGTAACGTTCTGTGTGACTTCGCCACCTAACATGGATACAGACCAGATAACCACGGTGCTGGAGACTGACCCAGGAACACGTAGGGTGTTTCAAGGAGTGTTCGCCCGAGACGTGTTCCCATTAGACCGTGTGTATCCGGCTGCTTACGTCCTGAATACAGACCCGATGGATCGGCCCGGTGAACACTGGATGGCCGTGTACTTGACAGAAGAGCAGGGCGAATACTTTGATCCGTACGGCCTACCACCCCTCCATCCCGATTTAACAGACTTCATGGATCAAGGCACAGAGACGTGGTGTTGGAATACTAAAACGTTGCAAAGCCTGGACAGTATTGTGTGCGGACAATATTGCTTGTTTTACCTGTACCATCGATGCCGAGGAAGACCCTTATCTACCATCGTCCACATGTTTGACGAGTACCCCAAGGCCGAGGACCGAGATGTACTCGTCTATGACTGGGCCGCCCATCATTTCAATGTACAATTCCCGTTCTGGGCTTGAATTCTTTCAATGAACATACGCCCCCCCCCCTGTTCTGGGCTTGAATTAATTACAAGCCCCGTGTTCTGGGCTTCAGTTTTCACGTGGTTGTTCTCACGTTGTTGTTGTTCACTGAATAAAAAAAATGAGATCTCACCAAAAAAAAAAAAAACCTGTCTTGTGTGTTTTATTCATAATGCATCTGAAGATTCAGTCAAACTGAAATCAGTGGTGTAGGATGGGGCCAAAATGTCACCCATCAAGGTTAGAATGCAAGCGCACTATAGTAAAAATAGAGAGCCAATGAAATCAGCCCACAGACCAAGGACGTGTATTTGGTCTAGGTTTGGAGCGGGCATTTCATTGAGGTACGTGTATACGGTGAGTGAAGAGACTCGTCCAACACGTATAGATTATGACTATAAGTTCTTTGTATTCTCCGAACCTTGCCGAAAGGGAGACCGTTTGACAGGTGACCTTTTGATCCGCGCGTGCGCACTGCCGGGGATGACGCGCGCACTTCCGGAGAACCCCCGCGCGCGCGCGCTGCGTGCTGGGGCGGGCCAGGCCGGTGAAAAAGTGCCGGAGGTTGAACATCCGGACGTCTAAGGACGTCTGTTTCAGTGCTCGGGATGTGACCCATCAATACCCAGCAACCCAACAGAGGTGTTAAGACCATGATATAACCTGCTCGGAACATGGTTAGTACGAATGATTCGGTGGTGGTGGTGGTGTTCAATAAAAAACTGCATGAAAACCCAAGTGAAGTTCGAATATTTATTAAGGTGAACATTTTAAGAATGTATGTACAAGTATATAAGAACGTTGCAAACAAGAATTAAGGTGAACGTATGTATAGAGAGAGAAATCACAGTGAAGTATATAACAGTTCAACAGAGTCCTCGCACTGACGTATATCGAGTACTTATTCAATAGAATGACAAACAAGTTCATGGTGTAATGTATATATAGAGAGTTATTTAGAGTCCAAATATGTATGTCCATTAGAAAAGTCCGGGTATAAGATATGTTCACAAGTCCAAGTAAGTGGTGCTGATGCCATCGACCAACACTTTCCGTTTCGGGTAGAAAAATGTGAAGGCATCTCGTTTCTGGATGTAGGTTCGCATCTGGTGGTCGACGACGCGGAATCCTCGGTTAGTGCCACTCGCACTGGTCTGGCTTTGGAGCACGTCCAGGTACAAAGCTTTGTCGATGTTGGGGTCACGCCGATTGACTCCTTTGCAACTGAACTTATTGTTTCCATCTCCACCGTAACAGAAGTAGGTCTTGGACGACAGGGCGATCATGGCATCGCCACTCCACTCCAGCTTAAACAGGCCCGGCGTCCGCTTGTCGTACTGGTAATGGTCACGTCGAGGTAACCACTGGTCCCGTTCCACCTCATACTGTGCGCGTAACTCCGGTTTCACCAGGGACTCCCAATCCGCATTAGAGACGGCCATGTAGGCAGAGTCCGTGTCCATTTCCATGAGTTGCCAATCGGATGGGTCGAAATACACACCCATGAAATCGTAGAGGAACAGGATTATCCTCAGTTTGGCCACCTGGTATACCATACATCCAATTTGGAGGGGCAGGTTGTAACGAATGACCTTTTTGGCTAAAGAGATTTCATAGGTATCATCATCGATGACGTCGACGGACCGAAACAGAGGCAAGTTGATCTTTTTGCGGGCTTGTTTGGTTGTACAGATATTGACGTTGACGTGCTTGTCTTGGTTCGTGACCGTTTTTCCATAATAACCATTGCCTGTCAATTTCCAAGATTCACCGATGATGGCCTGACTAGGATCTTGGTCGCCTTGACGACGGGCAGACGTCACGATGTCGGCATTCCGCGCGAAACAGGCATTGGGCACGTACTGAAGGACTTGGTACACGCGCGTCACTTCGAGACCATGGCTCATGTACCACTGTAGCAGAGGGGTACCCAGCAAGATTTTCTCTGCCCACATACTCCCAATCAACATTCGACGAGGTTGTTTCAATACGTCATGTTCCTCAGCATAGGCGCCCATGGTCTCTCCAATGTCATCCCGACCCACCAGCGTGTTCTTGAAGATAGGCGGGCACTGGGCGAAGAGGGGCTTGAGATGGTCGGGAACATGGAGGTCGCATTCCACAAATCCATACAGGGTCCCGGAACAAACGGCGTCGAAAAGCTGTGGCAGGGTCAAGAGTGGTCGGCGACTCAACGGGTACTCGCGCGCTTTAAGGAAGTCGCGTAAGTGTGGGAGGGTCTGGCACATGGTGTGAAATTCACACTCCCATAGTTCGATCAGATCGTACCCCAACTCTTTGACGTAATCTCCATTCTCCACCACTTCTGCTCGTAATTCTTCTGCTGATTTCCCACGTGGTTCGTTGAAGCGTCCAGCGCTGAAAGGACATTGGTGGCCGTGCCAGTAACACCCATAACATTGAAATACGGTCGGTGTTCCTTGTACAAGGGCAAACCCATCGACGGGGAGTCGACGATCTCCTATGCGCTTCTCTGTGGCGTTGGTCTGATGGCGTATATAAATTCCCCGTCGATCGGCTTCCCAATCCAACCACTGGTCGGCGAGATGTTTGTACGGCGTACGTTGAGGTGTGAAATGTTGACCGTCTGCCCACCAGCGCGTATAATGCCCGCTGGGCATGGGTTGGGCGAGAGACCACAGGTACAGGGCATTGGCGTCAAATCCAATGATTTTGGCACAGGGTTTCCCACCGGGAAGAGTCGTGACATCCTTCTCATGGTAGCGGTGAAAAATAAGACTCGGTCCGCCGACGATGTTCTGTTTTAAACAATCGTACATGTCCTCATCTTTTTGTTGTATCAGCGAGAAGTAGGTAGGACACTCTTGGAAGAGATGGCGAAGCGCGAGACCCGGTAAACTCAAACACTCCTTGAAGATGTCGACGTGCATCTCGCGACGAAAGAGTTGAACCATTTTCTCGGCCGCTTCGAGGAAAGGGACCACATCTAAATTGTTATACCACACCAGGAAATCTCGCAAGGTCTGCATGTGTTGGTCATTCCATACCTGCTGTAGTTCCTGGTACGTGTCTTCCGAACATTCCACTTGCTTGAGATCGTCATAGAACGCGTCCCGGGGTGGCAACTGTGTTTCCTCCAAGCGGTCGAGCGTCGATATGTAGGTGTAAGGGAACCTCCCTTTGGTTTGTGCACAGTCATAGGCCTTCACCCACTGATCGTAGCTGTAATTGGGAGCTAAGTAGTTCCGTACATCCAGGAAATGGAGTGATGTGGTGGTGAGGGCCATGTGGTTGTTGATCTTTTTGATGACGGACTTGATGGTATCGGACTGGGCCAAGTAAGGGTAGAGAAATTCCTTCACCATGTTCAGATCGTATCGCCCCGAGTTGAATCCGAGCACCGGTAACTGGCCTAAGTATTGCAGGAAGCGGATTTTCAATTTCTCCGCATACGGTTTAGGTAAAGGCACATCCTGCAGTTGCAGCCCACTGTGTTCCATTTCCTGTCTGTCAAATATTTTGCCCACTGTGCTCCATTTCCTCTCTGTCAAATATTTGCCCACTATGCTCCATTTCTTCTCTGTCAAATATTTGCCCACTATGCTCCATCTCGGACTCTTCATCGTCACTGAACGCTACACCCAGTGTAGGAATCCGGTCGTCGAGTTGGTCCAGTACGTCCTGGAACTTGGACACCAATAGTTCTGTACTGGCCGCACTCACTTCTTCTAAGTACTCCATCATGCGGGTAATCAAGTCATGGGCGTCGCCGGTGGACACGAAACAGACGGGTGCAGCGTCATAGCCAGGTACGTTGCTGGAAATACTGACACTCAGGGGAATATGGCGCTGTGTCCACTGTGTTTTCGCCGAGGCCGCATCCATCGGTTCCAACATCGCCTCGAAATCGTAACATGCCCGGTAAGGGAAATAACGATGCTCTTCTGGTATGATGAGACCTTCATCGGCCAGTTCCTCGAAGATGGTGGGCGTGTTATGGTACACACCGCCAGGAAATTTCCGTTTGACAGTGTGGTCACAAATCTTCTCGTGTCGATGTAAGTTCCCAGAGTGGTCAAACACCCGATGGCATTGGGCACAACTGTAGGATTGCGCGTACAGACTCATATCATAGATCAGGAAAAAATGATTCACCCCGCCGTCGTCAAAGATATTGACTTTCATGGTGGAAGCATACCGTTCTGAAGACCGATGCACCAATTCAGCCACAAATGTGTCATGACCCTCCTCTTCATCCTCCTTCTCTTCCCGTAGTAAACGGTACACAAAGATATTGACGTTGAACAGGGACTCCACGACATCCAAATTCTTGAATGGGACTCCCCGGAAGTGCCGCGGATCTAGGCCTTGTTCCTCTAAATATTGTCTCCAATAGATATTGGCCACTCTATCACAATTACAACACATATAAGGGAAGTGGGAAGAGGTGCCGACATACTGACAGAGCCACATGACTTCACAGTATAGTCTTCTGGTTAACCTACTCTAAAGCACATACCAAGAATCTAACGATTCGTGATATGTGTTGTATCTCAGGTACGCTTTTATTGTACCTGTTCATGTGGCAACTTGGATAGATACAAATCTAGAGAGCTATGATGGAAATGCTTTGACAACTCGTATACTGGTAATTGGTGAGCTGTTTCGCTGTGACAACTCGTACATTGGAGATTGGTGAGCTGTATCGTCGTCAAATGTAAATGACGGCATTTAACACAAAAGACTAGCCTGTAAGGCCCGATGTCGACCCAGCATCAACTTCCCACAAAATGCCAACATATATCAAAGACCAAAAGGTCTGTACAGGGGGCGGGCCTCGGGGACGAAACGTCCACCAGCAGAATCTCGCCATATACAGGTAAAAATTACAACACATATATGGGAAGTGGGAAGAGGTGCCGACATACTGACTGCGTCACATGACTTCACAGAATAGTCTTCTGGTTAACCTATTCTAAAGCACATACCAAGAATCTAACGATTCGTGATATCTGTTGTATCTCAGGCACGCTTTTATTGTACCTGTTCATGTGGCAACTTGGATGATATGACCACACGGCTCTTGGGATGACATTCGTTCAAATGAATGGCCAAACACCGGAACAGACATTTCTGGTCTTTGTAGGGTCCCTTTGCGCCTCCGGTTAATGCATACAGTCCTTTTCGATTGAGTAGCCAAGCGGGTAGTAGTACAGGAGCACCGATCGGATGATTTCCACAGTCCACTTGGTATTGGGGCGTTGCAACCGGGCCCATTCCAATGGGTCCAACGTAGTCAGTTGGTCGATGAGGGGCTCCAGTGACGCATGATTGATGATGGTGAATGGCTTGTCAAACACATAGGTATTATTGCTCGGATAAAAATACCGTACCTGATCCGTCTCTTTGTGCCGTAGAATATAGCCGAATGTCATATTCACTTTGAACGCTGTCACTTGGTCTCTGAAAATGTTCTCGGCATAGTTAGGAAGATACGTGAGGTCCTGTAGCCGGAAATTATACAAGTCTTGAATAGGGCGATGACGGTGGAAACATCGTCGGATGGTGCTGCAATGGCGCCGATAGATGTCACTCACAGGGTGGTGTTCGGGAAAGGCGTCAGCGGGAGGCACAGCTGGATCCTCAGGAAAGTCGTGTTCGCCTCTCACATTCTCACGCGCCAAGGGAGATCTCGATCGGTCACGTCGCCTCATCCTGATCGTATATACTCCTGTAAAATAGAGCCGATTTTGACAATGAATCGGTCACGATTTTCTTTGGAGGGGGCAAGGTCAATAGGACTTGCGCTTTTTATACTACTAAAATGTGAAGTAGATTACATCTTACATCTAGCTTTAAGGCCGTGATATGCATATGAAGTATTCTGGGGCATGGTGAGTACTTCCCAATTTCCCCTTTGTCTACTACTCGCCGATTTTTTTATTTTTTTTATTATTATTTATTTATTTATTTTCCCCGAGAGCTACAACATGACACCTCACTCTACCCAATCGGGCCACTAGTGCTCCACCTAGACTCCAACATGTCCACCCCGTATGGATTTATACATACATTGGGCTAATATCCCAGTATAGGAGTGTATATGGGTGTATATGCATCTATTTACAAGCCTACCCGGTACTTAAAAAAACATTTCATAGCTTTTCCCATCGTATTCTACAACCTCACAGCCCATAGTAAAATCCATAAAAAAACTCCACCACCCAAAACACGCAAAAAAGATAGAAATGTGCGAATCAGGGAGATTACCTTTGCCTACAAGAGAAATTGGCCTAGTCTGAGTTGTCTCCCTTGCATCAAAGCGTATAGATGGGGCTGTGGTTTGGCTGGCGCTATTATCCGGGGAAGCCGGGGAAATTGACCTTGGGCAGCCATTTTTCTTAGCGTTTGTTACATAAAACAGACCTGTACGGAATATTTCCACTCTTTTAAACCATCCACACCCAACAAAATTATATCAAACTAATTCATGCATTCAAATGTAAGTGATTCATATACCGCGGAAGACCACATGAAGGTCCCCACCGATGACGTTCGATGAACGTTCGTGATTTTTCTTTGCTGGTGCAAACTGGACAATAAATGCTCGACACTGGGGTGGCACTGTATCATAGACTGGTCGCAATATATGTATATTGGTGTCCATGGGTTGAACTATTTGGTGTAAAATGTCTGTGGAGCGGACACAAAACTAGACATTTTTTTCAGGCATATTTTCTCATCGCATGGGCGGAAACAACTGCCGAAACAAATATTACCTCAAAGGCAGCAAACCAGTTAGCAATGTAGGCCTAAGCCTGAACAATTATATTTTCAATGAATACAAGGTTGTGTTGAGAAATATATCTCAAAATATGATTAATTAATGATTTTCCATCATGACAAACGAACACCCGACCGGCTTCCAACAAATATGGCGGCGGGTATTCGAAGCTCGAAGTCAGAAAATTGCCAAACTTCAAAAATTCAGATCTCATCAACCAGAACGTCTTATGTGCTCACAGTTATTGACTATATCGTAAAATATGTATACTTGCTAACCTTAGTTGGGTTCGTGATGAAATAATTTAGAAATAAGTCATTCGAGCACTTTTTGTGACATAGCAAAACGAAGAAGGGGGGGGGGGGATTTCCTAGCATAGATATTATTAAAAAATAATTTATATTACATACGTGTACGGTGTTGATTGGTGTTACTGAGTGATACTGGTGAGCTGCATGTCATCAATGAGGCGAACACGGTACTTTTGAAGCTTCACTTCCTGGGATGACTGTAGGCTCAGACTGATGAAAAACGGTGTAATAGGCTGGTGGCTGGCTGGTGAATTTGCACTGGTAAAATGAAAAAAATTAAAAGGTTCTCCACAGCTCATACAAGCAGGCAAGCAGGCTGGCAGGCTGGTCAGGTCAATCAGGCAGGCTGGCTGGCTGGCTAGAGGTGAAGCAGGCTAGAGGTGAAGCAGGTAGGCAGGCTGGTCAGGTCAGGTGAGTCAGAGTGCTCCGCAGGGTAGTGCAATGAATACACCCCACCCCTAAAAATCGCCTCCTTTTATACGTTTTTCTACAATCCGCCATCTTAAACCCACCACCCACCACCACAAGCCGCCATCTTAAACCCACCACCCACCACCACAAGCCGCCATCTTAAACCCACCACCCACCACCACAAGCCGCCATCTTAAACCCACCACCCACCACCACAAGCCGCCATCTTAAACCCACCACCCACCACCACAAGCCGCCATCTTAAACCCACCACCCACCACCACAAGCCGCCATCTTAAACCCACCACCCACCACCACAAGCCGCCATCTTAAACCCACCACCCACCACCACAATCCGCCATCTTAAACCCACCACCCACCACCACAATGCGCCACAACACCTATAGATTATGTTTATTACTAGGACGTCAGCGAAATACTAGTACCCATCCTCCGTATGGCATAACTGTACAACCCAGAACAAGTCTAGACATGCCTTGATCACGTGATCGTCATTGGGAAACCCCCACTGGGGAATCCCCTCCCGTGACCTCCAAGTTCCTCCACAATACGGCCCGGGGGGAACAAAAAAGTAGGTCAAGTTGACTCCTGCCGGTAGTTAGCTACTACTAATGTATTCAAAAACAGCTTCAAATACTTTTGTATTTTCTTCCCAGGAAAACGATTTGTCGCCACGTAATAGGATATCTAGCAAATGATCAGATAGGAAATCTAAATACATGGAGTAGTGTATACCAGGACTAATGATATTTACAACTTGTGTGAGCAGGACTTTACGCGGGGCAGCAAAAATCGGACAATATAGAAAGTAATGTTTGGCAGTCTCATGACTAAAATCACAGATGTGACAGTTTTTATACAATATAATATTGTACTTATATAACTGGTGGTGGAGGTGGCTTAATCCCATACGTATTCTACAGTGGTTAGTAACCGAAGGACCATATGAATACGAAAATAGAGGATTACTTTCGATTCCTTCAGCTGTATGAAGTTGATTTTTGAACGTATTCAGGGAGACTGAATTTCGAATGTTGGTCGGAAGATTGTTCCAATCTCTAATTGACTGGGGGAAGAAAGACTTATGAAACGATTCTGTCCTCGCGTAAATAGTATTCATATGATCCTTGTTTCTTAGGGTATGGCCTGTAAGACGAGATACAATAGGAGGACACATTGAAGAAAGATATTCTGGCACAAGACAGTTTTTAATTTTAAACAACAAGTGCAATCTTCTCCAGCGCCGCCGGTTTTTGAGTGACTGCCATCCTAATTCCCGAAGTAGAGCTTCACTGCTAGTGAGTCTGAATCCACCAGTACAAAGAAGAGCAGCCTGTCGTTGTATTTTCTCTAATGAATCACTATATTGTTTCGTACAATTGTCATATATAACATCACCATAATCAAGTATTGGTCTAACTAGAGTTTTATATATATTAATTAATGATACTCTAGGCAAGATATGTTTTGTCCTTTTGAGTACTGATAGAGTTTTCATAGCCTTTTCTTTAATATAGTCAATGTGGTCAGACCACGAGAGCTTACTATTAAATACGATACCAAGGTGTTTATGCGTATCAAAGCGACGAAGGGGTATGTCGTCAAGGGTTATATTAAAGCCATATACTGATTTGATTTTATTACTGATAATAAGGTAAATGGACTTCGGGCCATTGAACGTTATTAACCATTGTTTAGCCCATGTCGGAAGTCTTTTTAGATCCCGCAGTATTCTATTTTCGGTGTCCAACTCGTTATCTATTGGAGTCGATAGAGAGGTGTCATCGACAAATAAGTGTACTTCGCATTCGAGATCGTCTACAATATCATTTACATATATCAGATATAGGAGAGGTCCAAGTACTGATCCCTGAGGGACGCCAGCGTTTATAACGTAATACTTGGAAGATTTACCTTCGATGGTCACCCGTATTCTTCTATTAGCTAAATAACTTTCAAACCAGGACAGTAATTTTCCTCCAATTCCAATTGACTTAAGTTTATGAATCAGACCTTTATGCCAGACCTTATCGAATGCCTTGCTAACATCAAGGAAGACCATACACATATCACTTCCGGCATCCAAACAACGATATGCTTCATGAACTATTTTGATTAACTGATTTATGGTGCCGTCACCTGGCTTGAATCCAGAGTTTTTTGATGTCAAGATGTTGTTACTAACGCAGTATTCGTATAATTTCATGAATACTATCTTTTCAAATATCTTTGACACGCAACAGTTCAACGAAATAGGTCTGTAGTTTTCAACCGACTGTTTACTATCTTTTTTATGAACAGGACAAACATTTGCGTCTTTTCATTGTTCCGGGAAAGTGCCAGAACTGAGAGAGGAATTAAAAAGTTCTGCTAATGGATGGCACAATGCAGATCCAGCATATTTAAGTAGATAGTTACTTATACCATCTGGTCCACTTGCCTTCTTAACACTAATAGCATTTATTTTTTTTTCGACCTCAGAGGGCAATACTTTGATATCGTTCAAAGGGGCATAATTCGGGATGAGAAGCTGTGGAAGTTCTGGTTCAACCACATTAGATGCAAGAGACATCTGCTTAGCAAAATGAAGACCAAACATTTCTGCCTTTTTCAATGAATCACTGATTTGATTATTTCCCTGCACTAATGGAGGTATGACGCTACTGGATTTGTCTCCCAGAACAGATTTCATGGTTTTCCAGAATGCTTTTGTATCGCTAATTCCACTATATAATTTCTGCTTTAAGTTATCCACATATCGTTTAACGGCTTCACGCTTAGATCTATTAGCTTCCTTCCTTGCGATTATAAAGTAAAGTTTATGTTCAATTCGCTGGGAGTGGCGATAACGTTTATGAAGTCTATCTCTTATACGAAATTTCCTTCTAACTTCATTTGACATCCACGGTTTATCCTTTGGTCTTATGGTCACAATTTTGCAGGGTACAAATTCCTTGCTTATTGAAATAAAGAGAGTACTCCAGAAGTGCACGAGATCAGAAATATCATCAAATACACTAGTTCCTACATGGAGCATCTTCCAAAGCCTCAATCAAATTAGGAATATCTGCAAACTTGTAATCCCATACTAATCGTCGATACGCCTGAGGGCGCTGACAAGTTTTAATAGCAATATCACAGGAAATGACACAATGGTCATTTTCGCAAATCGGGATAGAAACGGTTGTATTCATAACGAATCCAGGACTATCTGTAATTACAAGATCCAACAGGTATGCACCTGAATCACAATAACGTGTTGGTTCATTAATAAGTTGAAAAGATTATTATCACGGACAAGATTAAAGAGATCACGCTTCAGCTCACTCGAAGAATGGTCATCGTCCAATATCAAGATGGCCGCTCCCATGTTTACCGAATTCAGATATCCGGCGGCGCTGCGCCGCCGGAAATAAATTGCCTGTCTGCTCTGTACATGTATGGTTTGCAAATCGGAAATTCAAGGTTTTCATCTGATATATTCTCTGACGCAAACGTTTCCGCTGAATCTATCGGGAAACTTTGATGTATGCCGATGACGCTACTATTCTAGCTCATAAGCAAAACTATTTTAGACGTGCAAACTGGAACATGTAGCCCGAATTTTACATGGCAGTAAATGGTCACTGAACTTTTCCAAGACGAAAAGCATGCTATTTTTAACGACACCCAGGATGAAAAGTTGAAACTCTAGATATCAAATTAAATGATCAGCACATAGAGTGTATATCACAATTTAAGTATATTGGTCTCTGGTTTGATCCACAACCATGACAAACTGAAATACAATATACATACTGCAAATATGGCGCGAAAGATCGCCGCCCTGGCAGTGTGAAGCAATATTTGCCAATTAATTACCGAGAGACGTTTTTTAATGACTTGATCTACCACATTTTGATTACGCCAGCACGGTTTGGAGTTTTACATGGTGTAACTATGGACTCCTGAATTTACCTGAATCCTCCGGTCGGTTAAAAAGCACTAATAGTGCTTGTTATGCCCCATCCAGTTCAGTTTCCGTGCTGTATGTAGGTGTGCTGTGTGTAGTGCGCATGTTGCGGGGTGCACACCTCCACATACTACATGAATGATGATGCGGATGATGTTACCAGGCCACGACGGGTCCACTACCATCTGACCGAAGGAATATTTCCTAACATTGAGTCGTTTTCTTTGCTTATATAGCTTCATACTATGCTACAGGAGTTCACCCTTTGGAACAGACTGCCTGGATTAAGATCGTCTTGATGCTGCAACGCCTTTTAAGTCTGTATGATGTCCTGCATCTTACCGAGCTAACGGAATTTTCCATTCCATTACATACCTACCCTTAGCTCATTGACTTCATTCGCCGCTTATTTCGCCCGATGTCAGCTTCCCGGAACATTAAGCCACATGTCCGCTCCATTTAAACAAGCCAATGAAATTATCTGTATTTGAATATTTTGATTTGGGAATCCCAGACATCAGACATATCAGTTCACTTGAGTGCACGAGGCGCCAGATTGTGGGATTCCGCGAGACCAAACCGAAGATGTGTGAATTAGCGATTTTATTTCTCACTCACATGGTGCATGCTTCTTTGTTTTTCTTAAGAAAAATCATTTTACAAACGGCCTAACATATTTGAAAGAAACAAAATCGGCGGCAGTTCACAGGGAAAAGATATGTTTTATATTTTGTGATGGGAGCACTTGGCTGCCCACTAAGGCATCATTTAAATCTATTGTTTTCTGGAGGTGTGTCTTCGTTCTATGAATGTGATTGCGCCGATGTCTGATCTCACGGGGCAATCGGATGTGACCATTAGAGAAACGCCCTAATACACTCAGATATCACCCGTTACCGCCTGGCTACGTACCGAAGTTTCTACGTATGTTCATGCCATGCGTTCGGATGATGCATGTCCTGGCGAAGTCGCCTATATTTAAGTGTGGGAAGGCCTAGTGATAAATTAAACAGACTTCAGTGGCGCCCTCTGGAAATGCGGTGGAAATAAAATTTGAGCGTTTTAAGTCATAAAGCCATCTTTATTTTTACCAGAAAGGCAGTTTACACTGATATTTTATTTCTTACTCTATAACTGATATTTATTTGATGAAAGTTAAAACGGGGTATGGAAAGAGATGTTTCTTTTGTCAGGTGGCACAAATTTTATTTGGAGTTCCCAGTAATTGTAACACCGTCACTAACTTAGAAAAGTTCAAACGAATTTCAAAGAATGAATTTTACAGTACCGGTGCCTGATAAATTATACGTATTTTCATATATGCCTATTCGTACTCGCGGACTATATATCCTAACATAAATGGTCTATAAATATATTATTGTATTACTGAAATATGACATACAACACCTGATTTTAAATATCAGTAACAAGAGTGACTACCGGTATGTGTGAGAATAACTCCTTCGGGTGTGACAGTAGTGAATTTTTTTTCATGAAAGTGGGACGGCGGAAAGTGATCATTATGTAATGTAAAAATCCTGAAGTTTCATGTCATGCGAAAAGCTCCTGATAAATTGCTCTAAACGGTCGGATGTGCTCTTTCCACATTTTATAGCCATTTTCTGGCGGGATCCCTCTTTATATATAGAATATGACACCTCAAATCAAAACAATTTGTGTGTATTTATTATCACAATTCTTAGTGTTACAATCGGTTGAAATATCATTCTGGTCTGAGGGGTCATATTTCATCAAAATTAAAAATTGTGCAAATGCTCCGTGTGTAATCTACCAGTAACGTTAAGTGGGCAAGTCAAAAAATGCGTTGAGGCAGACGTCGTTGTCCTGTTGTTCGGCTGCTCGCTTTCGAAAGCAGTGTGGCGTCCAATCTCATTAAACTCAGATATAATATCACGGAATATTATATCTGAATTCAGCCCTATATAAATCCCGTGCGAGTTGAAACTACTATTGCTAGCCAATCAGATGGATAGCTGGTTGTAACTATTTCAAAATTACGCCCACAGTAATTACACACGGTAGCTCGTGGTCTAATATATAAACATTATCCTGAAACAGTTTCCAAATATGGCATCATTTCCAGACAGGGTCCGTAAACAGCAAAAATAGGACCAAATTTTCCCTTTAACTACTTATCAAATTGAGGTCACTATGACATCACATCGTGGGGAACCATACGACTGAACTCCGGGTCACAGGTCACATCAGCGTCAAAAAGGTCAAAGGTCACTTCCGGTCACATGACGGCCCAACAAGAGTTATTTGCCTCTACATAAGACCCCAGTGAATGTTAATCTACGGGGAATGCATGGATAGGTGCATTGGGGTGGTCGTTTTTTTTCTTGTGTATTTTACTGAGAGGCGTGGCACGTTGTTTTCTTTGTCTCGCGATGTAGACCACAATGAGAGAGGTCTCGAGGCCAGGGGTTGACTTTCGATGAAAACTTCAGGCAGGTCTGGGATGGACATGCTAGGTTCATTCGGACGCACTGGACAATGTTAGTCCCAATGGGGAACCCACTCATGGACATCTGCGGTATAAGGTGTGAACCTTGTTTTCTTCATCTCGAGGTGTAAAACACGATGGGAGGCCATGCGTTGACTTTTTTTTTTAAAGTTACTGTGCGCATGCGATCTGGGCAGGCAGACCGAGGTGGACTTTTCGAGGTATGGGTGGGCCCATAATGGCCCGATTGGGTCGTGTGAGGTGTCAGTTTGAAGCTCTCGTAGGGGAGCGCAGTTAAAAAGGGTGTTTGAATGGACGTTCTGAGGTCGAGATGGCCAATAGTGGTCCGATTGGGTCATATGAGGTGTCATCGTGAAGCATTCGTTGGGGACCATACGACTGGACTAGTGTGTCGTCCGTTTTCAACATTCTGCGCATGCGCAGACAGGGAATGGTGGGAAAATGACATTGGAAGGAACGTTTTGAGGTCAAGGTCGACCCATAGTGGTCCGAATAGGTCGCGGGAGGCATCAGTGTGAAGCTCTCGTGGGGGAGCGTTCACCTGGATGGGTGTGAATATCGTCTATCTGCGCATGCGCAGTAGAAAAAGGGCATTGGAATGGACGTTTTGAGGTCGAGATGGACCAACATCGGTTAATCCAATGTTAATCTCTCGGAATGCACGTCATCAAGCATGGTACCCGACAATATCGCCAGCTATATGTCCAGCATGAATGGCAAGTAGGGAAACCGTCCTTTTCTCCACATGTCCTATGCCGATAACCGGAGACAGGGGAATTGCAAATAATAAGTCGCCTGGACCCAGGCTTCCCTGAGGTAGTGTGGGGGAGAATAAATAGGGTTGGTCGTGCGCAACCGGACGAACCAATACACTATAAATACGGCGGTCAGGGACGGTGTGGGTCAGTCATCACGCGTCATTTGCTCCGCCATGTCACGAGTTTCCCTTCCCTTGCCCCTGAAGTGGGGTTACACGTCTATGAGGATAAAGTCACCATTGTGGAAGGCCGGGATGTCTGGTCGGGTCCGGAGTCCACATCGAATACGGTTACCCTACATCGTGACGGCTGAAACAAGTTTAAAGGGGTGTTGTGTGATGAACTGGACGGGAACCTCATCCAGATCGAGAACGCCATCTACGTACACCTTGGGCCGTTCTTTGCACGTCTAGGACGTTACCAGGACCCCGTCCGAAGCTTCACCCTAGACCCTGATCTGTGGACGACCTCGGAGAAAGTGGTGCCTATCGTGGATCAACTGTTTACACCGGACGAACGGTCAGCTGTTCAGTTGGCCTTGGTTCGTACCCTGAGTGACGCGGCGGCAGAACCCAATGAGCAAATGATCAACCGCGTCAAGACAGAAGACTATGCGGTACTCACCTCCGGGAATTTGTGCCACTTAACACCCATAGTCCACTGTCGGAGGACGACACCATAGACTATCCTGCTAGACTCAGTCAACCTAGGATATATACAACGGTGGTAGAACCCGAACATCGACCTCGTCATAAATACACGATACTCTCTGGGTCCATTATCAGTCATCACCATGAAGCGCTGGGAGAAGGTGTTGGATAACTTATACTACAGTCCCGACAGTGCAGCAGACTATAGTGCATTGTCTGTCCTCTATCCAGCCGCTGAACTCCACGGCATTTGTCTATCGCAAGTCCGAGATTGGCTCAAACAACAAGACAACTATACCTTACATCGAGCTGCCCGCCGCCATTTTCTACGAAACCGGTTCATTGATGGTGGTAAAGATGCCCAATGGCAAGCGGATTTGGTCGATAGGAGCGCCTTTGCCAAACACAACGATGGGAATCGGTATATCTTGACATGCATCGATATCCTGTCGAAGGATGCATGGGTGGTAACCATCCGGACGAAAACGGGGACGAATCTCGTAGCTGCGTTCAAGGGCATCTTCAAGACGGATCGCAAAGCTTTGTATTTACAAACCGGCGACGCATCGAATCCTTCAGACCGTTCCAACAGTTTCTGAAAGCCCAGAAGGTCTTCTTCTTTCACACATACAACGAGACCAAGGCTTCAGTCGTCGAAAGATTCAACATGACATTCAAAAGCCGCATGTACAAGCACTTTACGGCTGAGAATACACGACGGTACATCGATGTTCTAACCCAGCTAGTAGAAGGTTACAATCGAGCATATCACCGGAGTATACAGAGAGCCCCCATTACCGTTACCGAACGCAACGAAGCCCAAGTCTGGCGTATCTTGTACCCAATGCAATCCCAACCACGATCAATGAAGATGCTCACGATCGGGGGCACTGTACGGATCAGTAAAGTCAAGGGCAAGTTCGAGAAGAGTTACTTTCCCAACTGGAGCGATGAGCACTTCCTAATTAAACGCCGCGAACCCCGACAACCGCGATTATATTAACTGGAGGATACTCAAGTGGAACCCGTTGCAAGGAACGTTTTACCAGCAAGAGTTAGAGCCCGTGGTGATAACAGGTCAAGACTACTACACTGTGGAACGCATCCTGAAAACCGAGCGACGCCGAGGCAAGACGGTGCACTTCGTGAAATGGCAAGGCTGGTCCAGTTCCTTCAATTCCTGGGTAGTGGCCAACCAGATGAAACGGCTATAAAACCAGAA
Organism: Hanleya hanleyi; assembly: GCA_036873755.1. NCBI lineage: Eukaryota > Metazoa > Mollusca > Polyplacophora > Lepidopleurida > Hanleyidae > Hanleya > Hanleya hanleyi. Next base: position 11,933 of record JAVTVY010006562.1, on the reverse strand, counting down.
ACCAGCGCCGTCATTCTTCATTCAACGCTCGGCCATGAACACAGTGCTATGGACAAAGCGCCTCTGAACACGGCGTCTCTCAAAACTCGCAAAGCACAAGTGGGCTTCATAGTGACATTGCTAACTATTCTGGGCGTTTTGTACGGAGGTGTGTTTTACGACGTAGCCTATCGCAGCACTCTACTCGTCCCACCTAGGACACCAGCCGTGAGTGCCAGTCAAACAAGTCTACAGACCTCCTCTACGCCAGTCAAACCTCATCCAGCGACCACTATCACACCACGTATACAATCCAGGTCAACATCGAATCCCACACCAAATATTGCAGCGCCCACTACGTATACGACCACCTGCAGTGAACGCCCGCACGTGTCGACAACGGCGCTCAACGTTGATGCACCGATGATCCCGGTTCACTCGTAGCGGGTTACCACGACAGCGGATACACCTCCAACCATGGTCCCCCGGTGGCAACACCCCTTCACCTGCCTCACTGCGGAGCCGACGTGCTCCGGCAGGAAACTCGTTCAACATGCCGACCACATGATATACCCTATCCCATTGCCCGGGTCGTGTGGTGTTACGGAGAATGGCAAGCGTCGTATGTAGCAATGACCAACATCACGTTCGTGGAAGGCCTACCCAACCTGGCCGATTTGGAACCAGACACTTTGATCTCATGGCGAAGATGGATGCTCAGATCACCCAGCTCTTTACCAAATGCATCATCATCGGCGGCTCATCGTCATCTACATTGTGCAGAATCTGTTCAGTAAAAACAAAGAACATCGGAATATCAGTTTAAATGCCCACTACTTGGTGGTGCTTAAAAACTTGAGGGATACCACTCAACTGCGGCCCCTGGCGAGACAGATGTACCCCGGACGCACTCAGTTTGCGTTGGAAGCCATTAACTATGCGACAATCCCTTTAACACGGGTATATGCTCTTCGACCTGAAGCAAGCCACCCCCTACTACCTTCGACTACGGACCGGTATCTTTCCCGCATAGACCAATCACGTGTACATCCAAAAATAATGTAAACACACCCACAATGGATCCGACAGCTGGGGTGTGTATGTGATGATGAGGATAATGAAAATTTCAAACACGCCATTCTTGTTTATGTCTCTGTAGTCAACTAATAAAAAGGGTAGGGTTGGGGGCTCCAGCGTTAGTTGAACAGAATGTCTACTCGAGTACGGAAGCACGCTCCGACGCCCCGGGTACTGAAGACGGCCCCACCCGAGTTGGCTCGGACTATTGTACGTGGCGCAGCTCCTGCTCTCGTGTGCTGTCTGTGAGAGATTGGACTCAATATCTTAAAAATGGGAACGTGCCAGTGACTCCGGCTCGGAAGGCGAATTTGGCTGATGCGGATGTCGATGCGCCCCTGCTCCGCGTCTGTCCAGTGCAAGGAGATCAGTTCACACATAGCTTTAACCACGGTCTCTATCGACCGGTGCGACAGATTGACATCAGTACCATCACCATCGACATAAGGGATGACACCGTACAACCTCTGGCATTCGAAATTGGGAAAGTGGTGGTCACACTTCATTTTCGACAAGCACGTTCTCCCAACTTTGTATAATGAAGGTACCTTACGAGTGCGATGCACACAGCTTTATGGACTATAATACCCAACAGGCCGGAGGAGGCCTTCCTGTCTTTGCTGGTACACGCATCCAACGTGGTCATGGGCTGGGGAACATGATCGTTAGCTTCATAAAAAAGTTTCTGCCACTGGTGACGCGAGGGGTGAAAGCGGTCGGAAAACAAGCTCTCCGAAGTGGAGTGCAAGCCCTGGGAGATGCGTTCAGCGGTGACCCCGTCCGAGAAGCATGTTGTGCCGAACCAAAGAAACAGGAGATGTCTTGGTCTCCAAAGCACAACGCACCGTAGGGAATAAAAGACCTACACCGCCGAGACTGCGCACCAGCCGACGACCGGCCCAGCGACGACGCACATCGAAGACCCAGGATATCTTGGGTTAAACAATTTCTTCGCCGAGTCTTGCCCCTCCACCAACAGTTAATTTGATTTGTGGACCGTTCCGCCCACACAGACCAGTGCCGAACAGGGAGTATGGATGGAGCATCTCCCGCTCTCCAGCATCAATGAAACTGGGCCCATAGAGTTCACCATCAGCAATGCAAATACGGCCTATGTAGATTTAGTCCATACGTACTTGTATGTGAAAGCCAAGATCGTCAATTGGGATGACTCCAGAATCGTCGACCGTGCATCGGTGGGCCCGGCGAATCTCTGGCTGCATTCTATGTTTCAACAGGTGGATATTTTTCTCAGCGACAAACTCATCAGTGACTCGACCAACACGTACCCCGATCGAGCCTACAACGCTGTTGTCGTATGAGCGAGAGGCTAGAAAATCTGAGTTGACAGCCCCTTTATTCTACCGGGACACACTCGAGAACATGGGCACGGGGAACGACAATACGGGATGGAACAAACGGAATGGTTTCACTGCGAACGGCAGCTCGGTCGATCTCATCGGTCGACTGCCTGCAGACCTCTTCATGCAAGACCGGTACCTCTTGAACAAGATCCCCATAAAGATCCGACCTTCGCCAGCGGAGCCTACCCGGAAAACACGTTTGAATTTAAACATTTCAGCATCAATTTTGCGGCACTTCATGTGGGACCTGTTGGACGGACAACAGGTCCCAACCACGGCCTTAACACCGAACTTTTAGCGCGAGAATTTCATTCGGGCCTATCAGAGCCTGTTTACAGCGACCAGTCAAATCAACCAGGATGAGGGGAATATGATCAGTAGTGAGGACTACGCTAACGGATACACGTTGTTCTCTTTCGATCTGACCGATCTGACATCGATCTGACACCGTGTGTATCCTGCCGCATACTTCAACAACACAGACCCGATGGATCGTCCCGGTGAACATTGGGTGGCCGTGTACTTGTCAGAATAGCAGGGCGATTACTTTGACCCGTACGGCCTGCCACACCTTCACCCCGATTTAACAGCCTTCATGGAAGACGGCACAGAGACGTGGTGTTGGAAAAGGCAAACGTTGCATGGCCTGAGCAGTAGCGTGTGCGGCCAGTACTGCCTGTTTGACCTCTACCATCGTTGCCGGGGACGAACGCTACCCACCATCGTACAGATGTGTGACGAGTACCCTCAGGCCCAGGACCGAGAACTACTGGTGTATGACTGGGCCGCAGATCATTTCAATGTACAAGCCTCATTCTGGGCTTCAGTTCTCACATGGTTGTTCTCACGTTGTTTTTCATTGTTATTCTTGAATAAAAAACAACTGAGATCTCAGCCAAAACCCTGTCTTGTGTGTTTTCTGTACAATAGGTCATGAGCATAAACAAGTGGCCACCAATGCCCACGTCAGTTCCAGGCTATACTTATCCACGCGGAGCTACGAATGCTACACATTGATACATCCCACGGCCCATTTGGACCACTATGGGTCCATCTCGGCACCAATGGCTATTCTCCGTGTATCGGTTTTGTCTACGTGCCCCACACACCACCACCACCACCACCACCACCACACACACATACCATGACAAACATACATCACACCACCAACACCACCATGTACAGGTAATTCTGCCAGGTAACCAGTTCGAACAACGCCCCCATCTAAACCGAACCTTCATACCCATACTCTTTGTCTATTGCGCATGCGTGGAATGAAGTCAGTCCCACGCCATACTCATCCAGGCGGACGCTCCCCCACGAGTGCTACAAGATCCATTTGGACCACGGATGGTCAATCTCTTCCCCAAACACCCCCAAAATGCCTTTTTATTGGTTCACCTAGACCCCAAAACATCCACCCCAGCGCTACTTGCCCAGTGCGCATGCGCACAGTAACATTTCAAAAAAATTCAACGCATGGCCTCGAGACCCCTTCCATCGTGTTTTACACCTCGAGATGAAGAAAACAAGGAGCCACACACTGTACCGCAAATGTGAGTGGGTTCCCTATTGGGACTAACATTGTCCAGTGCGTCCGAATGTCCACTCCAGATCTGCCTGATTTTTTTAGCTCATCGTGTTCTACATCGCGAGACAAAGAAAACAAGGTGCCACACCCCACAGAAAAAAGCCATATGGAAACATGAGGCACCAGAGGTGCTACAACTCCTCAGCCCCTTAACAGTCTAGAGCAAGATGTTTTTATTTGTGTAGAAGTTTGGATAAATAGCGGTGAGTTATAGCATGCGAAATGCAAACCGAAGCCACAACTCGGACAGATGAACGGATGGATACACTGATACACTGACACACGGACGGACAGACAATCGGAATCCGGAATACCCCTATGTGCAGGGGTATAAAAAGTTGCAAGGTATCCACATATCTGCAGGAAAAAAACTTGTAAAGTTGTGATCTTATTGCCCTGGCGTCAATGTAAAGTGCAAAGAGGTATTGGAGATTTTCTTTGATCCTGAACAGATTTCCTTCAAATTTCAGAATAAAAATGCACAAATTACATATAGATACTGTGGAGAATTTCACTTCTCTAAGAAAAACTGGCTCCGATAGCCGAAAATCACATCCCATCGTAATGTAAGACAGAAACTCCCCTGACGAATCTCCGCTGGTAACGCATTAGCGTCAGTGCAACAACAACAACGATGATGTCTGCGTTGATGTATTGCGTTGGCCATACCTTTCGCTATCTTTCATGAAGTATATTTTAGAGGACTTGTTATGCGAGACACCGCTTGTAACTGGCCGACGACCACAGTTCATTTTACAACTGAAAACTCAACTTCGCCATTGATGTGTTGGCAGCACGCACGAACACATGGGCACTACTTTCGATTTTGACAGATCTCATAGGTTCCTACAATCCTGTGACAAGACAAAGTACAAGTTGCCGTTTTTCGATACAACAGGCATTTATTATCGTTCAAATCCATTCTGAGAACTTTTAGACGAATTCGACGGAGTCGATTTTCACAGTTTTAATGTCGGACTAATTTTTTCCCAACAGCGTAGGGATACGACAATTATGGCAATCTCGCATCAGTGGCCTCAAGTTCCCAGGTAATTTACTGTCTATCTGACACGGTTCATAGAAGTTATTTTGTTTAGGACCATTCATGGTCAAATTGAGTTTTTTTCTGGCAAATTGAGTTTTTAGCGTGCTTTTGGCAGTGCAAATTGAGTTTAATCAATTTTTTAGGACCGTTTGCTATATAATACATACATGTATAACTGGTACATGAATGTGATACAAGCTGAGTAGCTGGCAGGTCCCCCGCCAAAAAGCTTGTCAGGAAATGGGCTTCTCACACATACGGAATATAATCACCATATATATTGTGTGCGATGGTAAATTGTTGCTAGGAGTGTGGTGTTGTTGATGTGAAGGAGATGTAATTGTGAAGGACAATGTTGCAAATTGTCTATGGAAGAAAGGGGACAGGGTAATCGAGAAAGATCATCCGGTGGCATAGTAAAATGAGTGACTTTCTTTTGAGATCCCAGCCATCCGCTAAGTTTGAAGTTAATCTGTTGAATTGTTCTTGAGATATCGCATTCACAAGATGGTTGGGATGGAAGGATGGTATGAGGGACGGAAGGACGTTGAGGGATGGAAGGACGGATGGGTAGCTAGTGATGGAAAGTCACCCTCCATATTTGAAGTTGATCGGTTGAATTGTTCTCGAGATATCGCGTTCACAACATAGTTGGAATGGATGGAATCTAAGATGACTGATAGTGGCCATCTTGGATAACGCAGTTTGGTGAAAAACAATTCCAGTCATCTTCTTATTGATGTGAAGTCACTCCCCAGATTTGAAGTCGATCGGTTGAATTGTTCTCGAGATATCGTGTTCATAACATTTTGGAGATGGATGGAATCTAAGATGGCTAACGGCAGCCATCTTGGTTAACGCAGTTTGGTGAAAATCAATTCCAGTCAACTTCTTATTGATGTGAAGTCACCCCCAAAAATTGAAGTCGATCGGTTGAATTGTTCTCGAGATATCGTGTTCACACCATTTTGGGGATGGATGGAATCTAAGATCCCAAGTTTGAAGTAGATCGGTTGAATTGTTCTTGAGATATCTCGTTAACAATATAGTCGACGGCGGCCATCTTGGTTAACGCAGTTTGGTGAAAAACAATTCCAGTCATCTTCTTATTGATGTGAAGTCACTACCCAGAATTAAAGTCGATCGGTTGAATTGTTCTCGAGATATCGTGTTCATAACATTTTGGAGATGGATGGAATCTAAGATGGCCGACGGCGGCCATCTTGGTTAACGCAGTTTGGTGAAAATCAATTCCAGTCATCTTCTTATTGATGTGAAGTCACTCCCCAGATTGAAGTCGATCGGTTGAATTGTTCTCGAGATATCGTGTTCATAACATTTTGGAGATGGATGGAATCTAAGATGGATGACGGCGGCCATCTTGGTTAAGGCAGTTTGGTGAAAAACAATCCCAGCCATCTTCTCACTGATGTCAAGTCACCCGCCAAGTTTGAAGTCCATCGGTTGAACTGTTCTCGAGATATCGCGTTCACAACATTTTTGGGAAGGTTGGAATCTGCCGTCGGCCATCTTGGATAACGCAGTTTGGTGAAAAACAATCCCAGCCATCTTCTCACTGATGTCAAGTCACCCCCCAAGTTTGAAGTCAATCAGTTTAACTGTTCTCGAGATATCGCGTTCACAACATTTTTGGGATGGTTGGAATCTAAGATGGCCGACGGCGGCCATCTTGGATAACGCAGTTTAGTGCAAAACAATCCCAGCCATCTTCTCACTGATGTCAAGTTACCCCCCAAGTTTGAAGTCAATCGGTTGAACTGTTCTCGAGATATCGCGTTCACAACATTTTTGGGACGGCTGGAATCTAAGATGGCCGACGGCGGCCATCTTGGATAACGCAGTTTGGTGAAAAACAATCCCAGCCATTTCCTCACTGATGTCAAGTCACCCCCAAGTTTGAAGTTGATGAGTTGAATTGTTCTCGTGATATCGCGTTCACAACATGGTTGGGATGGACGGGCGGATGGAAGGACGGACTGACAGACGGACGGGTAGCATTTCCAAGTCCCCCTCCCACTTACGTGACGGGGGACAATTAAGGAATATTTGCTTCTTTTATATTGCTTTAGAATTAAATTATTTGATTTCATCACCTGTGCCCTATTGGCTTGTTTTCACGTGAAGTTCAACCAGACAATATTTTAATTTCTACTCCAAGCAGATATCTAGTATTCTTTGAACTCTCATTGAACTTAAAAATGGAGCGAGAGACAGAGTGCAATCGGAAAATCTCCTTAAAACGCTTCTCGGGAAGTTAACTCGACAAAATAAAATGGAAAGCAATAAAATAGCTTTTGTTCAACTACAATGTAAATCAGCCTATACTTTTGCTGTCAGAATTGAGCAGCTTTTCCTAACCTGGTAAAGGAATGACACCATGTAGACTATAGAGGCAGGACAAAAATAAAGTTCAGTAAATGAATCAACCACATTTTTAAAAAAAGATCGTTTTCAGATCGTCAAATGACAGTGTCGACTATCCGTATGTTGTTGTTGTTGTTGTTGTTCGTGTTGATCACTTTCATTTTCGAAATTATTTTCAAAATAATTCAGTTGATTCATTAACTTTCATTTGGTAATTTTTAATAGTAGTCGTTCGTTTCAAGTAGACAGTTGTTGGTATTGGAATCGAAGTCCATGGCAAAAACTGACACATCGACAAACTTATGGCAGTGTTCAACGCACGTGTTAACATCGTGGGTGTGTCTCCTGTACTGCTGTATCGCGGCAACGGAAAGGTCAAGGGCGACTAGCCTGTTTTCGGGTACCCTCTCCAACAGCATAACAAATGTAGTGAAAATGACTCCCAGGTGAATTTACCTCGCTCAAAATGGCGGGTTGTTTACCTCTTCGTCTGTTTCTCCGTCAACCACGCGTGATAGTAATAAAACAGCAACGATCCGTAAGTTATGCAAAGCACATTAAAGCTCAAATTCAGTGTTCGTCTTCATCGAAATTGAGTTTTCCTGAAACGGTGGTCTCTAATTGAGTTTCCCCTACTTGTAAAAAAAATTTAGGACCGATAACCGGCCCTAAAAGTCGACTTCTATGAATGTCTGCCGATGTTTTCGGTGGATGTTCCGTGGTTCGGACAAAGCTAGGGTAATGGGACAAATTTATCAGTTCTATTAATCAAAGAAAACGGGTTTTCTTAATTTTTACATTTGCTATTTTGGGCGGATTTTATTTTGGGCGCGCGTACGTTTTGCGGAAGTAATTTGGCTCTGAATACGGCCCTGACTGGCAATACCGTACTGCTGAATATGCAGAGGAACCAATGACCAGTCATTCACTACACTGAACCAATGGCTGACATACAACTTTACTATGGAGCTCTTGATTGGCTACATGCTAGTAGGAGTATGTAAATCAGTACAAAAGTAGGGCTAATGTATGCATACTTGTAGATCCGTTTTTAGAAGCCTGAAAAATGGTAGAAAAATAAAAAAAATGTAAAAAAATAATTAATTACCGGTTGGGCCTGAAAGTCTCAAAGGCACAAGTAAAAAATAGAAGGATCATAACCTGTAAGTTTCATGAACTTCCTTGCAATAGTTATCGAGATACGGCTCGGACAGACGGACAGACACATCCCCAGGGCCATAACAATACTCCTGAGCCCGTAGGGCTGAGGAGTAAAAATGACCACCCCAATACTCCTATCCCATACATGCATTTCCTGTATATTAACATTAGAAGTCACTGGGGTCTTATGTAGGGGCAGATGGCTCCTTCGGGGCCGTCACGTGACCGGAAGTGACCTTTGAACTTTTGATCCGGATGTGACCTGTAACCTGGATGTCCCGTGACCGGATGTGACGCCATAGTGACGTCAATTTGATGAGTAGTAAAAGGGGAAATTGGGTCATATTTAGGGACCGAAATGTGCGAATCAGGGGAGATAACCAGGAAGTGTTCAAACAGAGTTATCGACCCTAAATGGGACCCAATTTCGCGTATATATACTACTTTGGTCACTAAATTCAAATGGGCAGCCGATAGTGCCAATGGCCGAGTGAAAAGATGAGATCTGCGCTCTCAGTACCGGTGGATGTATTGACGTGTCGGTCTCTTATTTTTGTATCTATGTGAATGTCAAATTTAGCAACCACGCGTTCATAGAATACTTATCAGGAACAGATATTCCACGTCAACATCGATTTGCTATATTGCAATTACCTATCTCGTTAAAAGAATTTTGGAACAAGAATGTCATGCTATTCTGTATGACTTCACACATTTGCACATTATTGAACTAAATAAGGATGTAGCATTAATGTAAGATATAGAGGAATAACTAATCGTTATTATTATTTGAAAATGGGGGGAAATGGAATTTGGACCGAAAGGAATAAATCTGTATGACTGTCATACAGAACGTCACTGTCGAGGAAACCGGTTTATTCAAAATAGAACGTACCAAAATAGCACAAAGTCGGCAGTAGTATATAGTACCATTTACAGAGCCCCTTTTGCCGGGATCGATAACTCTGTTTGCACTTTTTTTGATTTTTGACAAATTTCGGGTTATCTCCCTTGATTCGAACATTTGCGTGTTTTCACAGAATAAATAAATAAATAAATAAATTAATAAATTAAGTAATTAATTAATTAATTAATTAATTTTAATTAATCAATAAATAAATCAGTGACCTTTCTACATGTCTAGACTTGTTGGTGTGTGTTGATGCGGCTGATGTGCGAGTGGGTTCAAAATGGCGGCTGATGTGGGTGTGGGTTCAAAATGGCGGCTGATGTGGGAGTGGGTTCAAAATGGCGGCTGATGTGGGAGTGGGTTCAAAATGGCGGCTGATGTGGGAGTGGGTTCAAAATGGCGGCTGATGTGGGAGTGGGTTCAAAATGGCGGCTGATGTGGGAGTGGGTTCAAAATGGCGGCTTGATGTGGGGTGCAAGATGGCGGCTAATGCGGCGTGTGGGTCCAGGACCGATGTTTGTCCCCCTGGGAAACCCACTTCTATACATTTGCGAAAAAGTACGATATAGCCCCATATAGACATATATATATAAATATATATTCCCATACTGGGGGTATAGGTTCAATGTTTATCCTACTGCGAAACCCACTTCTATACATTTGCGGTAGGGTTGTGGGGTCTCGTTTTCTTAGTCTCGTCATGTAGAACATGATAGGAAGTGTTGCGGAGCGAATCGGTGAAATTTTTGAAAAAGTACGATATAGCCCCATATAGACATATATATATATATAAATATATATTCCCATGCTGGAGGTATAGGACCGATGTTTGTTGGAATCTAGGGCAGCCCCTAATGGGCCGTTGGAGTTGTATGAGGTATCAATGTGAAGCCTATGTGAAGGGGCATCCAGTCAATGGGGTGGGTGTATGTAAAATTAGGACTTTTTCCGAAACTATAAAAAAAGCGGAACACGGACTTTACCCCTAAAATAGGGGAAAACACCTATCAACCCTAGCCAAACGGGCTAATATCGGTCCCTGATCTTATCGGGACCTGTCTATCAAGTCAAGGGGTGGGTGCATGTAAAATTAGGATTTTTTCCGAAACTATAAAAAAAGCGGAATACGGACTTTACCCCTAAAATAGAAGAAAACACCTATCAACTCTAGCCAAATGGGCTAATATCGGTCCCTGAGCTTATCGGGACCTGCCTATCCAGTCAAGGGGTGGGTGCATGTAAAATTAGGATTTTTTCCGAAACTATAAAAAAAGCGGAATACGGACTTTACCCCTAAAATAGGAGAAAACACCTATCAACTCTAGCCAAAATGGCTAATATCGGTCCCCGGGCTTATTGGGGCTTGCCTATCAATAGAGTTATCTCCCCCTAGTTCCAGGTTGGGTGTATGTAAAATTTTTCCTGAAAAAATACGGAATACGGACTTTATCGAAAAATCCGGGAAAATGCCTATATGGGGTATGGGGGATATAGGACCAATGTTGAACCTAATGGGATCAGAAGCGAGTATTTCAAATCCGTCACAGAGCTCTCAGCCAATCAGAAACGAGTATTTTGACCCGGTGCATTATGGGCCATATCCAAGATGGCGGCACGTATGTTCAAGATGGCGGCACATCCGGATCTATTTGACCCAGAATCTCTTTCCTCAAGGGAAGGCGTGCAGAGATATTGCCTTGAACTATCAATACTTTGTGTTGTTCTCCAATCTTGGTCCGAATGCGTCGTATGAGGTGTCATATTGTAGCAACGCCCGCCAACGCCAAGCTTAACGCTTCAACGCCCTGGTGAAATAGCTCACAAGCTCTGATATTCCATGGAATTGTCACTAATTCTTCGAAATGCAGTGACGCCCGTCGACGCCCGTCGTTACGCCTTAACGCTCTTACATAACGCCTTGACGCCATGATATAGACCGGAGAGAGAAAACAACAACAACAACGATGACACATGAGAGAACAACAACAACAAGAAGTTTTTGTTTTCATATAGTTTATTTTCCCCTCCACCATAACATACCCACGCTGGGGGAGCCGCGTTGGGTATGTTTACAATTCAAGAAAGACTCTTGTCCAATCAGAGACCGCCATTTGCATCTGTCCTATTCGTTCCTGTCCGTTAGATGTATTCTTGTCCAATCAGAAGTCGCCATTTCAGAGAGTTCCTTCTTCGGTCATGTTCATTCTGAACCGTTTATTCTAATCACCGTCGGACAGGCCTGGATATTCTTCGGGCAGCATGTCCTGAAACAGTTGTTTGCGCATTCTGATCGCATTTTCCAGGGCCTCGGTGGGTGGTAGCCCCATAGCCTCTTCCAAGTGACGCTTGGTCTTCATGATGGACCTGTGCGTGGGATCGCCTTTCATTTCAAGCGGCAGTAAGGTATACTGTTCATAGATG